>PGFW01072868.1:16634-29457 GCA_003123925.1 Haematobia irritans | reverse complement strand
TCTTTTTCTATAGAAAATTGCTGACAAAATTTTTACTTTCTATTTAAAATTTTGTCAATATTTTTTTTTTCTATTTTTAAAATTTTTTTGTGCCAAATTTTATTTTTCTATAGAAATTTTTTGTTCAAAAATTTGTATTCTCTATAACAAACTTTGTCAAAATTTTTTTTGCTATGGAAAATTGGTTTTGACAATATTTCTATTTTTAAAATTTGTCAAAATTTTTTATTTTCTATAGAAAATTTGTCAATATTTTATTTTCTATTAGAAAATTGTGTCCAAAATTTTGTCTATTTAGAAAATTTAAGTCCGGAAATTTATTTCTATAGGAACAATTGTGGCCAAAAATTTATTCTATAAAAAACCTTTGTCAAAATTTTATTTCTATAGAAAAATTTTTTCAAAATTTTATTGTCTATTGAAAATTTTGTCAAAATTTATTTCTATAGAAAATTTTGTTCAATAATTTTATCTCCTTATAACAAACTTTGGTCAAAATTTTTTTTTCTATAGAAAATTGTTGCACAAATTTTTATTTCTGATTAAAATTTTTGGTCAAATTTTTTTATTTCTAATAGAAAAAAATTTTTTTTGTCAATATGTTATTTTTCCTATTTTTTAAATTTTGGTGCCAAAATTTATTTCTATAGAAAATTTTGTCAATATTTTATTTCTATAGAAACTTTTGGTCAAATTTGTTTCCAAAATTTTATTTCCTATAGAAAATTTGGTTCAATATTTTTTTTCTTAGTAGAAAAATTTTTTGTCCAATATTTTTATTTTCTAATAGAAAAACTTTAGCTTGTCAAAATTTTATTTCTATAGAAATCTTGTCAAAAATTTATTCTATTAGGAAAATTAAGTCGAAATTTTATTTCTATTAGAAAATTGCTGCAAAAATTACATAGAAACCAAAATTTTATTCGTATATTTGAATATTGCAAAATTTTTATTCCTATTTGAAAATCAAAATACAAGAAAATCAAATATCTCTATAACAACCAAAAACCTAAAAAAAGACAAAATTTTATTTCTATTTTAAAAATTTGCAAAACTATCTATAGAAAATTTGTCAATAATCTATAGAAAATTTGACAAAATTTTATTTCTAAGAAAATAAGCGAAAATTTCAAAACTTTTGTCAAAATGAAAGACGTCAAAATTTTTTTCTATAGAAAATTTGTGACAAATTTTATTTTCTATTTAAAATTTTGTTAAAATTTTATTATCTATAGAAAATCATTGTCATTCTATTCAGATTATTAAGAAAATTTATCAAGTTTTTTATCGGTAAGTCTTTTGATTATATAGACTCTCATATATTCGCCGTTCTTCCCGCATTCAACTTCTTAGGGGAGGACGAAGGCGCACTTTATCACGTCTTACTTATTCTCATCCTTTCCAGTAATGAGGGTAAAAAATCTCCATAATTTACATTTTTAATTACATCGGGCAGCGTATTATTATTCATTAGATTTTCTTGTATGCTTAGACGAGAAGCTTAAAATTTCTCTAAAACTCAAAAAAAAAGAAACAAATGGTATTTATAAATCCAGAAATTGATGTAGTTTTCATATGGAGGAACTTTAAATTTAAAATCGGGAATCGTATTCTTTTAACGGCATCTCATGACGGAGCAATGTTGTTCAAATTCTTGATATTAGCAATTAAGCCATCGCGTATTAAAATTCGCCTTGGCCGATTACGCTTGCCTTGCTATGTGTATCTTACTTATACATTATTGTTTCTAAATTTTAGTTTGAGTTGCCGGTAAGCGTTGGTATGTATTCTGTATGCCAAGTTCAGAAGGACGTTTCAACCGCTTGAAAGAAGCTTCGAAAGCATTTAGGAAATATCACCAGAATAACGCCTGAGAAACTTTTGGCGTTTTGAGCCACGGACCCTTTGATGCAAGGGGGGGGGGGGCGGGGGAGACTGACGTCACTGCCTTTCTTACATGATGCTGTGTTAACTTACTGTAAGACTTTCCAATATTTTAAAATTAAAATAATAATTGCTGCTTTTATATTCAGTTGTTTCATATTTAATTTTTTAAATTTCTTAAAATTAATGCATAAAATAATTTAAATTAAAATTAATCTTTAAATTTAACCAAAAAAAAAAAAGAAAAACAACCTTATCATTATGTATATAAATATGAAATTCTTTATAGTCCGAAATGTTAAAAAAAAACATAGAAAAATATTAATGAAGGCCCTACACAAAATTACATTCAGCTCTTATCGAAAGAATAATAAATAAATAGATCCAACTTAATTGCTTTTAATTGTAATTTGCTTTGATCACGGAATAATTCATCGAATCTAACTATTGTGATAAATAAAGAAAAAAAAAATTAATTAACCTCCAATTAATGTAATTGCTTTTGCGTTTTAATAAAAAAAAAGAAAAATTTTTTGCAATTTGCAGATTTTTATTATTTAATTGTACACAGAAAAAAACACGAAAATTTCCAATTAAAGTCTTAGTTGAGTTTTAAAAAATATTCAATTAAAAATTTAATTGACTAAACAAATTTTTTAATTGAAACCAAAATCAAACACAAAAATTAATATTATCAATTAATTTTTTAATGACTTTTCAATTAATTTTTTTAATTGACTTTCAATTGATTTTTGAATTGCCTTTCAATTTAATTTTTCAATTGATACTATTAATTTCTGCTGCATTGAAGACATTTCAATTAAGAACATTAATTGGATCAATTGTTTCGTGATTTGAAGACAAAAAATATTTTTTGTGTGTAGCCAATTAATCGATAAAATCATAACATCATCAATTAAAAATTTTATTACATCACATTAAAAATTTTAATTACCCCAATAAATTCTATGTAATTGAATATTACATTAAATGAGTTTGTTGCCAAGAACTCAAGTTTATAAAATCCATCAAAAACATCAATTTAAATTTTACATATTTTCAATTAAAATTTTAATTAAATTCATTAATTTAGGTGGCGGCGAGGGCTAATTGAATAAATGTGGCCAATTGAATTATTTTTTAATTGATTTGCTTCAATAACTGAAATGATAAAATCCATCAACATCATCAGTAAAAAATTTAATTAATTCAATTAAAATTTTAATTAACTCAAATTAATTTTGTATAGTCTGAATATTTTTGGCAAATTGAATTATTTGAGTTTTGATTTCATTGCAATAATATAATTAATTCAATTTAAAATTTTAATTAACTCATTAATTTGCTATAGTTGATATTTTTGGCAATTGAATTATTTGAATTGGAATTCATTTGGCATTAATGATTAAAATTCATCAAAATAATCAAATAGAATTTTTAAATATTTTCAATTAAACTTTTAATTTATGTAACTTGAATATTTGTGCCAAACATGGAATTATTTTTTATTGAATTGCTTCAATAACTGAAATGATAAAATCCATCAAACATCATTCAATTAAATTTAATTATTTCCAATTTAAATTTAATTAGCCAATTAATTTAAGTAATTGAATATTTGCAAATATTTTTAATTGAATTTGCTTCAGAGATAAAATCAATCAATATCACAAATTAAAAAATTTAATATTTCAATTAAAATTTTAATTAACTCAATTACATAAATTAATGGATATTTTGCAAATGTAATTATTTTTTTAATTGAGTTTAACTGAAGATACAAAATCCATCAAACATCATCAAGTAAAACAATTATTAATTATTTCAACTTAAAACTTTAATTACTCAATTAATTTTTTGCAACTTGAATTTTGTATTTATTTACAAATAAATTTATTGTTTTTGGCATTAATTGAATCAATTGCTTTCTTTGAATACATTTGGCATATTTAACTGAATGTAAAAAATTAATTAGCATCATCAATTGAAATTTTAATTAAATCCATAAATTTAGTTATTTATTTTTTTTTTTATTAAAAAATTATTTGAATTCTTTAAAATGTTAATTGATATATATTTTTAATTTTTTTTTTAAATTTTTTAATTAATTAAAAAAAATTAATTGAATTATTTTGAGTTTTAATTGAATACTTTGAGCTTGCAAATTAATTAATTATTTATTTTTTAAATGCGTTTCAATTGCTTAAAGAAAATTCAACTCTCCATGCAATTTTAAAATTTAAATTCAAATCCATTAATTTATGGAATTTGTAATTTTGTGCATTTAAAAAACTATTAAAAATTAATATTTTTTGGGAAATTGAATTAATTAATTTTAATGCTTTAATAAAAATGCTTTATTTATGGAAATAACAACAAAACGAATCACCTTTGTCATTTAAAATTTTAAAATTAATTGTATTAATGTATATAATTAATTTAAATTTTGAAGAAAAATAATTGACTTATTTAAATTTTTGTTGAATATTTCGTTGAACATTTAATTAATAATGGTGATATTTTTATACGCTGTAAGAGATATTCTCATACAAAAGAAAATATGTGAAGCTCTGGTTTACTCAATAGAATGATAAAATTCAATCACCATTTCGTTAATTAAATCCATTAATTTATGTAATAAAATTTTTGAATAAAAAAATTAATTGATTCACTTACATTTTTAATTGAATATTTTATCGGGGAAATGAATTAATTTGTAATGTTTTATCATCGAAATCAAAAAATCAATCACCAATCATCAATTAAATTTTTAATTATAATCAATTAATTCTATGTAATGCCAAAGTTGGTTGAATTATAAATTTAAATTGAAATAATTGAAATTTTTAATAATGCCTATTGAATTAATATAGTAATTTTTTTATTTTTTTTTTAATTTAGAGAATTAAAAAAATTATTGAATTATTTAAAATGTTTATTGAGTATTCTGGTTGCAAATTAAATTACTTAATTTGTTTTTTTACCTAATACTTCATTCTAGAAAATAATTGCGAAAATAAATTCACCATAGCACAATTATTAATTGGACGAGTCGCCATCGTCAATTAAAATTTTAATTTTAAATCCAATTTATGTTAATGAAATTTTTTTGTATTAAAAGTTTAATTGAATTATGTACATTCTTTAATCTGTATTGAAATTGTGGGAATGTGTATCAATTTTATGAATTTTTTAAATTTTTAATTAAAAAAAAAAAAAAAAATTTTTAAAATGGAATTATTTAAATGTAATGGCAATATTGTGCAAATCAAATTAATTAATTTAAATTGTAATGCCTCATTCAAGAAAATGCGAGAAATCAATTCACCATCGCAATTAAAATTTAATTTAATTTTCGTATATTTATGTTAATTCAATTTTTTCAATTAAAATTTACATTAACGCCATACTGTTATGTTTGTCTTTCTGTGTGATAAATATAGAAAAGGAATATAGGATATTTCATAACACATACTGTGAAGTCTTTGCTATGGAAAAATTAATCCATGAGTAATGACCTTTTCGATCATGGACTTTGTTTTAAAGCCCTTCAAAGTAAACGAAATACTGGGGAACGTTGTTTCTTATGATGATGAGGGCTGATGAGGCTGTACGGAATCCCATTGGCATAATGACGAGCATATCTGCGGTACTATTAGTTTTTTTTTTTTTTCTATCACGCTTTCACCATTTGCCTGAACCAAGCTGGCAGAAGCCAGCATCTTGGGCCTCTCATTTTCATCCTCATCCTCCTTCCTTCTTCTTGCCTCATTCATCGTCGACTCATTTTTGGGAATTCAACGGGACCTTTCTGGGTCATTTAATTTACGAGGTTTCTTTAGATTTCGCTGAAAATTAGGCAGAGTAATCATGTCTGGGCTTATGATTCAAAATATTTATGGGTTTATGGAGGCCAAAATCGTTTTTATGGCCAGGTGTGATTTAACTGCCAGTATTCTTGCTATAAAAGTGAATGGGCCATTCACTGAGTATCGGCGTGGCTGGAGCTGTGATCTATGATAGCTTTGCCGATGTAATGGCTTTGAGGCTATGAAACTCGGTATGGCGATAGGTTGATGTGACTTGGTATTGGGCGGGTTGGATATAATTCTCCGGTGCGGCATATCTTTTTACTCAAGCCCACCACAGCTTTTCCAATCATTGTCCTGGTGCACTCAAGCGGTTCCGTTAATGATTCTCTGAGGTGAAAAAATTTCGTTACTTTTCACGATTTGATTCTTGGTAATATTTTCACGGGCCTCTTGCAAGCGTTCCCGCATACCGTTCCAATTCCAGGGAACTTGACGTATACTCGGGCGTGTGCGTTTAAATTCTATAAGACTGGGAATTTTGGCATGAGAATGTGTTAGATTTCTATGGGCTTCTTATGGGCTTTATACGCGAAGCTCAAGACTTATGTGCTTCCTGAGTCTTTTGCTGCTAGTGATTTAATTTTCGATTGTGAGGTATCATCGTTCTTTTCACATTTGGCTGAATGGGGCGAATCGCGTGGATGGGATGAGAATTGGCCACCCACTGTCTTGACCACAGCATTGAAGGCCCGATTTGGCCCATCTGTTGCTATAGCGTCACCGTACGAATGGATACCATCTGCGTTCGATGGACACTATAATGACCTTAATGGCATCTCCTTTCACGCTGATTCCATTTGAGATTATTACATCGCCCGTATGTTAAATCTTTGAGCACCATAAACTGAAGGGCGTATTCTGGGTGTTCCTAAGGAGAACAAAAATTGAAAGAAAAATTGATTAAGTTTTTTTTTTTTTGGGGGGTTTTTGGCCAACAATTCACAATAAACTAAGTTTGAAAAATATAAAGAAAAAAACTATAGATATTTTTTTATATTATCTACAAGTTGACGCACTTTGCCCAGCCATGCGTTGCTGATTACAATAAAACACCGTCAAGTCAGCCAGCAGTCAGCATTCAGTTTAATTTACCCTAGCTGGAGTTGATACACACCTTGTTCTCGATGGAGTCTGAAGCCTTTTGCTTGCTGTTGCTCTTTAATCTTAGAAAATTTATGTTAAGCTCACATGGTTAGATTACACTATAGAAAAAATTTCTAATCAAGTACGGAGCAAAAATGTAGTGCAAATGCTTCCTACTTTAAGATCTGCAAGCACTCGTGTCAAATATTAATATACCAAAGTTTAAATAAAATTTTAGCAAAAATCTTACCAAATATAAAAAAATTTTCTTAGGGCAATCCTGCTCGAAAACTTGTATTCTATAAATAATTTAGTCAAATTTTATTCTATTTCTGGTGAAAATTTGTCAAAATTTTATTTTTATAGAAATTTTGTTCAAAATTTTATTTTTTTTTTAAATTTTGTCCAAAATTTTAATTTCTATCGAAATTATGTCACATTTTTTATTTCTATAGAAAGTTTGTCAAGATTTATATCTTATAGAAAATTTATATTTGTTTTTGTTTTTATCCAAAAATTTGTCAAATTTTATTGCTGCTAGATAAATTTTGTCAACATTTTATTTCTATAGAAAAAAATTTTGTCAAAATTCTTATTTTTTAGGAAAATCTTGTAAAAATTATATTTCTGGTGAACATTTTGTCAAAATTTTATTTCTGTAGGAAATTGTGTCGAAGTTTTATTTTTATAGAACTTTTTATCAAAATTGATTTCTATAGAAAATTTTGCTTAAAATTTTACTTCTATAGAAAATTTCGTCAAAAATTTTATTCTATAGAAAATTTTGTCAAAATTTTATTCTATAGAAAAGGTTTTTTTTCAAGATTTTATTCTATAGAAAAAATTTGTTAAAATTTTATAATTCTATAGAAAATTTTGTCAAACAATTTTATTTCTATAGAAAATTTTGCTCAACATTTTATTCTATAGAAAATTTTTGTCAAAATTTTATTCTATAAAAAATTTTTGCCAAAATTTATTTCTATTAAAAATTTTGTCAAAATTTTTAATTTTCTATAAGAAAATTTTGTCAACATTTTATTTCTTATAGAAAATTTTTTGTCAAAATTTTATTTCTATAAAAAGTTATTGTCAAAATTTTTATTTCTATTAGAAAATTTCTTCTTTTTTTTTTATTGCTTTTTCTGTTTTTTTTTTAGTCAAATTTTATTCCTATAGAAAATTGTGCTCAAAATCTTTATTTCTTTAAGAAAATTTTGTCAAAAATATTTATTTCTATAGAAAATTTTTGGTCAAAATTGTATTTCTATACAAAATTTGTCAATAGTTATATTTCTATAGAAAATTTTGCCAAAGATTTTTTATAGAAATTTTGCTCAAAATTTTATTTTTTCTAGAGGCATCCTGTCGACATTGTATTTCTATAAACAATTTAGCTTCAAATTTTATTTCTATTAGAAAATTATTGTCAAAATTATATATCTGTGAAAATTTTGTTCAAAATTTTATTTTTATAGGAAATTTTGTCCAATTTATTATTTCTATAGAGAACTGTGTCCAAATTTTATTTCTATAGAAAATGTTTGTCAAAATTTTATTTCTATAGAAAGATTTGTCAAAATTTTAATTTCATAGAAATTTTGTCAAAAATTTTATTTCTATTAGAAAAAATTTGTCAAAATTTTATTTTCTATAGAAAATTTTGTTAAAAATTTATTTCTATTAGAAAATTTTGTTAAAATTGTATTTCTATACAAAAATTTTGTCAATAGTTATATTTCGTAAGGAAAAACTTGCCAAGATTTTTTATAGAAAAATTTTGTCAAAATTTTATTTTTCTAGGGCATCCTGTCGACATTGTATTTCTATTAACAATTTAGTCAAAATTTTATTTTTGTAGAAAATTTTGTCAAAATTTTATTTCTATAGAAAATTTTTTTCTATAGAAAGTTTTGTCAAGATTTTATATCTATTTTGAAATTTAACATTTTTTTGTTTCTATATTTTTTTTTGTTGCTCAAAATTTTATTTTTATAGAAAAATTTGCTTCAAATTTTTTTTCTATAGAAAATGTGTCAAAATTATTTGACAACAAAAAAAAAATTATAAGAAACAAAAAAATGTCTAAATTATTCAATAGATATAAAATCTTGACAAACTTTTCTATAGAAAAAAATTTTTCTATTAGAAATAAATTTTGACAAAATTTTCTACAAAAAAAAATTTTGAACTAAATTGTTAATTAGAAATACAATGTCGACAGGATGCCCTAGACAAATAAAATTTGAGCAAAATTTTCTATAAAAAATCTTGCGCAAAATTTCTATGAATAATACTATTGACAAAATTTTTGTATAGAAATACAATTTTAACAAAATTTTCTATAGAAATAAAATTTTTTAAACAAAATTTTCTACTAGAAATAAAATTTTGACAAAATTTTCTATAGAAATAAAATTTTGACAAAATTTTGCTATAGAAATAAAATTGACAAATCTTTCTATAGAAATAAAATTTTGACAACATTTTTTCTATAGATAATCTTAAAATTTGGACACAGCTTCTCTATTAGAAATAATATTTGGACAAAATTTCTATAAAAATAAAATTTTTGACAAAATTTTCACCAGATATATATTTTGACAAAATTTTCTATAGAAATAAAAATTTGACTAAATTGTTTATAGAAATACAATGTCGACAGGATGTCTAGAAAATAAAATTTTGACAAAATTTTCTATAAAAAAAATTCTTGGCAACAATTTTCTATAGAAAAATATACTATTTGAACAAATTTTTGTATAGAACATACAAATTTGACAAAATTTTCTATAGAAATAAAATTTTTTTGACAAATTTTTCTAAAGAAAATTAAAATTTTGACAACAATCTCTTCTATAGGAATAAAATTTTGACGAAATTTTTCTATAGACAATAAAATTTTGACAAAAAAACATTTTTTTATAGAAATTAAAATTTTGACAAAATTTTTCTATTAGAAATAAAATGTTGACAAAATTTTCTATAGAAATAAAATTTTGACCAAAATTTTCTATAGAAATAAAATTTTTGGCAAAAATTTTTTAATAGACAATAAAATTTTGACAAATTTTCTATAGAAATAAAAATGTTTGACAAAATTTTCTATAGAAATAAAAAATGCTCTGACAAAATTTTCTATAGAATAAAAATTTTTAACAAATTTTTTCTATAGAAATAAAATCTGAAAAAAAACTTTCTATAGGAAATAAAAATTTTGACAAATTTTCTATAGAAATAAATTTTTTTGTGACAAAATTTTCTTATAGAGTAAAATTTTACAAAAATTTTCTATAAGAAATCAAATTTTGATAAAAAGCTTCTATAAAAATAAAACTTCGACACATATTTGGTAGATTTTTGCTAAAATTTTATTTAACTTTTGGTATATTATATTTGACACGAGTGCTTGCAGATCTAAAGTAGAACATTTGCACTACATTTTTGCTCCGTACTTAGTTAGAAATTTTCTATAGTGTATCTAACCATGTAGAGCTAACATAAATTTTCTAAGATTAAGAGCAACAGCAGCAAAAGCTTCAAAACTCCATGAGAACAAGGTGTGGTACAACTCCACTAGGGGTAAATAAACTGAATGCTGACTGCTGGCTGGCTTGACGGTGTTTTATTGTATCAGCACGCATGCTGGGCAAAGTGCGTCAACTTGTTAGATAATATAAAAAATATCTATAGTTTTTTCTTTATATTTTCAAACTAGTTTATTGTGTAATTGTTGCCAAAAACCCGCCAAAAAAAAAACTTAAATCAATTTTCTTTCATTTTTTGTTCTCCTTAGGAACACCCAGAATACGCCTTCAGTTATGGTGTCAAAGATTTACATACGGGCGATGTAAAATCTCAATGGGAATCACGTGAAGGAGATGCCATTAAGGGTCATTATAGTGTCCTCGAACCAGATGGTTCCATTCGTACGGTGACCTATACAGCAGATGCCAAATCGGGCTTCAATGCTGTGGTCAAGACAGTGGGTGCCAATTCTCATCCCATCACCGATTCGCCCCATTCAGCCAATGTGAAAAACGATGATACCTCACAATCGAAAATTAATCACTACAGCAAAGACCAGGAGCACATAGTCTTGAGCTCCGATATAAAGCCCATAAAGAAGCCCATAGAAGATCTAACACATTCTCATCCAAAAATTCCCAGTCTTATAGAATTTAAACCACACGCCCGTATACGTCAAGTTCCCATGGAATTGGAACCCGGTATGCGGGAACGCTTGCAAGAGGCCCGTGAAAACTATTACAAAGAATCAAATCGTGAAAGTACGAAATTTTTTCAACCTTCAGAAATCATAACGGAACCCCTTGAGTTGCACCAGGACAATGATTGGAAAGCTGTGGTGGGCTTGAGTAAAGATTATGCGCAACCGGAGAATTATATCCAACCCGCCCAATACCAGTCACATCAACCCTATCGCCATACCGAGTTCATAGCCTCAAAGCCATTACATTCGCAACGCTATCATATCACAGCTCCAGCCCACCCAGATACTCAAGTGAATGCCATTCACTTTAATAGCAAGAAAACTGGCATTAAATCAACACCTGGCCTAAAACATTTTGCCTCCCTACCCCATAAATATTTGAATCATAAGCCCAGACATGATTACTCTGCCTATTTTCAGCGAAATCTAAAGAAACCTCGTAAATTAAATGACCCAAGAAAAGGTCCCGTTGAATTTCCCAAAAATGAGTCGGACGATGAAGAGCAAGAAGAGGAGGAGGATGAGGATGAAAATGAAGAGCCCCAAGATGCTGCTTCTGCCAGCTTGGTTCAGGCAATGGTGAAACGTGATAAAAAACTAATGGTACCCAGATATGCTCGTCATTATGGCCAATGGGATTCCGTACAGCCTCATCAGCCTCATCATCATAAGAAACAACGTTCCCCAGTATTTCGTTTACTTTGAAGGCTTAAAACAAAGTCCATGATCGAAAAGGGTCATTAGCTCATGGATTAATTTCCATAGCAAGACTTCACAGTTATGTGTTATGAATATCCTATATTCCTTTCTATATTTATCACACAGAAAAGACAAACATAACCAGTATGGGTAATTAAATTTTAATTGAAAAAATTGAATTACATAAATTAATGAAATTAATTAAAATTTTAATTGGCGATGGTGATTGATTTCTCCATTTTCTTGAATGAGGCATTACAATTTAATTAATTAATTTGATTTGCACCAAATATTCCATTACAATTTAAATAATTCCATTAATTTTTTAATTAAAATTTAAAAAATTCATAAATTGATACACATTCCCACAATTTCAATACAATTAAAAAAATTTTCAATTCATAATAAGAAATTTGTCAAAATTTATTCCTATAGAAAATTTTTTGTCAAATTTTATTTTTATAGAAAATTTTGTAAACATTTACGTCTATAGAAAATGTTGTAAAATTTAATTTCTATAGAAAATTTTGTCAAGATTTTATTTCGAAATTAGAATTTTTTTCTATTGAATATTTTATTTCTATAGAATATTTTGTCAAAATTTTATTTATATAGAAAATTTTGTCAAAACTTTATTTCTATAGAAAATGTTCTGAAAATTTATTTTCTATAGAAATTTTGTCAACATTTTATTCTATAGAAAATTTTGTCAAAATTTTATTCTATAGAAATTAGTCAATTTTATTTCTATAAGACAAATTTTCTTAGAAATTTTAATTTATATAGAAATTTGTAAATTATCTATAGAAAATTTTGTCAAAATTTTATTTCTATGGAAAATTTTCTGAAAATTGACTTCTACAGAAAATTTTCTGAAAATTTTATTCCTATAGAAACTTTGTCAACTTTATTTCTATAGAAAATTTATTTCTATAGAAATTTTGTCAAATTTTATTTCTATAGAATAATTTTTCAGTTTCTATAGAATATTTTGTCAAAATTTTGTTCTATAGAAAATTTGTCAATTTTTACTTATAAAATTGTCTGTCAATAT
>PGFW01072868.1:2387-13311 GCA_003123925.1 Haematobia irritans | reverse complement strand
CAAAATTTTATTCTATAGAAAATTAGTCCAAATTTTATTTCTATAGAAATTTTGTCAAATTTTTTTATAAGAAATTTTGTCAAAATTTTTTTTTCTATAGAAAATTGTGTCAAAAATTTTATTTCTATTAAAATTTTGTAAAATTTATTTCTATAGAAAATTTGTCATTCTATTTCAGATATTTAAAATATTTTCAACGTTTTTTATCGCGTAAGTTTTTGATATTAGACTCCATATATTCGCGTCTTCCGCAGTTCAATTCTTAGGGAGCAGAAGCGCCACTTATTCACGTCTTACTTACTTACTCGTGTCTCTTCCAGTAATGAGAGCGTAAACAATCCTCCATAATTTTACCATTTTTAATTATCATGGGGAGGTATTTATTCATTTATGATTTTCTGTATGCTTAGACGAGAAGCTTAACAATTTCTCTAAAACTCAAAAAAAAAAAAGAAAACAAAATGCGTATTATATAATCCAGAAATTGATGTAGTTTTTCATATGGCAGAACTTTAATTTAAAATCCGCGCCGAACGTATTCTTTAAGGGATTTCATGGCACGGAGCATGGTTGTTCAAGAACTCTTGTTCTATCATACGACTATGTTAAGCCATCCGTAATTAAAATGTCGCCTGGCCGGATACGTGGCCCGTTCCGTATTGCTTATTCTTAACTTACTATTATTGTCTTCTAATTTTCATATTGAGTTGCGTAAGCGGGGTATGTATTCTGCTAATGCCAGAGTTCGCAAGGATTTTCCAACGCTTAATGAAGCTTGAAAGATTTTTTAGAAATAATCACCAGATAACCGCTGAGAAACTTTTTGGTTTGAGGCGACCTTTGAATGCAAGGCGACTGATCAACTGCCTCTTTCTTACATTGAGCCTGTGTTATACTACCTTTAAGAAACTTTCCAATATTTAAATTAAATAAATAATTGTGCCTTTTATTCAGTTGTTCATATTTAAATTTTAAATTTTTCTTAAATTATGCATAGAAATAATTTTAAAAAATATATCTTATTTAACCAAACAAAAAAAAAAATAAACACCTTATCATATGACAGATATTATAAATAAATAAATGTCTTATAGGCCGAAAAGTAAAAAAAAAACCATAAAAAAATATAATGAAGGCCTACACTAAAGTACGATTCAGCGTCTAATCGAAGAAATAAATAATATGACTCCAATTATAGTTTAATTTGAATTTGCTTTGCTCACGGATTAATTCAAGTCGAATCTATATTGTGCATAAATACAAAAAAAAATAATTAACCATCAATTAATGTAATTGTTTGGTTTAATAAAAAAAACAGAAATTTGGCAATATTTGCCAGATTTATTACTTTTTAATTGTACACAAGAAAAATCCTCGACGAAAAATTTCCCAATTAAAGTCTTAGTTAGTTTTAAAAAATATTCAAATTAAAAATTTAATGACTAAAAATTTTTCTTAACATGGAAACAAATCAAACCCACAAAAATTAATATTATCATTAGATTTTATTGACTTTCAATTTAATTTTTTATTGACTTTCAATTGATTTCTTGATGCCTTCGATAAGTTTTAATTGTACTTAATTTCGCTGTTTTGAAGACATTCAATTAGAAGAATATGTATGGACAATTGATTTCGTGACTTGAAGACAAAAAATATTGTTTTGTGTTGTAGCAATAATGATAAAATCCATTTAACATCATCAATTAAAATTTTATTACTTCAATTAATTTTAATTAGCCCATAAATTTTGTATTGAAATATTACATAAATGAGTTGTTGCAATAACTCAAGTTATAAAATAAAATCCGATCAAAACATCATTTAAATATTTATATTTCATTAAAATTTTAATTAATCAATTATTTAGTAATTGAATAAAGCTGGCCAATTGAATATTTTTTAATTGAAGTTGCTTCAAGTAACTGAAATATCAAAGATCCATCAAATCTCAGTAAAAATTATTAATTCAATATAATTTTAATTACTAATTAGATTTGTATATTGAATATTTTGTGGAAATTATATTAATTTGAGTTTGATTCATTTGCAATAGATAGAATTGAAAATAATCAAGAATTAAATTTTAATTACAACTTTATTTATATAGTGAATATTTGGTCAAATTGAATTATTTGATTTATGTGATTCATTCAATAATGATAAAATCAATCATCAAAATCATAAAAATTAAAATATTCAATTTACTTTTAATTAGCCATTAATTAAGTATATTGTGAAATTGCAATATTGTTTAACTAGAATTTGCTTCCATACGAAAGATAAAACATCAATACTCATCAATATAAAAATTATATTTCAATTTTAAAATTTTAATTAGCACCAATTAAAATATTGAAGTAATTTTGAAATGAAATTATTTTTAATTGAGATTTACTAGAGATACAAATCAATCATCTAAAATATATTCATAAATTATAACTCAATACACAAATGAATTTTTTCAAACAAATTTTTTAATTGATTATGGATAAATCACAACTTCTAAACAATTTAATTTATTCATTAAAACTTTATTCAAATCAATTTGAAATTTTTATTTATTACAAAATAAATTGTTTTGGCCATTAATTGATCAGTTGTTTCTTTGAATCATTTGGCATATTTAATTGAATCTAAAAAATAATTAGACATTCAATTGAATGTATTAAATCATAAATTTATTATTATTATTTTTTTTAAAAAATTATTTATTATTCTTAAAAATTGGAAATTGATATTATTAATTTTTTTTTAATTTTACATTAATTAAATAATTGAATTATTTGAAGTTTTTAATTGAACTTGGGCCAAATTAAATTATTATTTATATTTTTTAATGGTTCCGAAATTGTATAAGGAAAATCAATCTCATTGCCAATAAATTTAAATTAATCCATTAAATTTATGGATGAATTTGGCATTAAAAACTATTAAATTAAATTTTTTCGGGAAATATGAATTAATTAAATTACTTATAATGCTATTATTTATGGAATGAACACAAAACATCACTTTGTCATTTAATTTTAAAATTAATTGTTATTAATGTATATAATGATTTAATTTTGAAAAGACAATAATTGACTTATTTAAATTTTTGTTGAATATTTCGTTGAAATTTAATTAATAATGGTGATATTTTATACGCTTGTAAGAGATATTCTCATACAAAGAAGAATATGTGAATGCTCTGGATTTACTATAGAAATATAAACAATCACCATCGTAATTTCCATTAATTTATGTAATAAAATTTTTTGATAAAAATAATTGATTTCTACTTAAATTTAATTGATATTTTATGGAACGATTAGTACATAATTTGTATGTTTTATCCATCGAATCAAAAATCAAAATAATCACAACATTAAAATTAATTATATCAATTAATTTATGTAATTATTGTTTGAATTATACAATTTAATTGAAATCCAATAAATTTTTAATAATTGGCGCAATACACTGTGAGATTAACTTAATACATTTATTTTTTTTTTTTTTAATTGAACTTTAAAAAATTATTTGAATATTAATAATGTTTATGCAGTATTGGTTGCCAAAATTTAAATTAAATCTTATTTGTTAAGTAACTTCTTCAGAAATAATGGAAAAATAAAATCACCATTAGCCAATATGCATTATTGGAACAAGTCGCCATCGGTTCAATTAAAAATTTAAATTAAATCAATTTATGAATGCAAATTTTTTTGTATTAAAACTGTTAAATTAATTATGTGTTACCACTTCTATAGAAATGAAATTTTGACAGTATTGTATTATTGTCCATCATATCAATGTCAATCAATGCTAAAAGAGAGTTTTACCACTTTCAAGCGGCACATCAAAGCCTTAGTTATCAATTCGAACTAAAAACTACAAGGTCTCTTCAAAAAGGTCGATGCTAACATTGAAGGTTAACATATTGCACCGGAATGCCTCCAAAGCCATGTGAATAACAGCTCTAACGACAATAACCTTGAGAAAAGATAGAAGGCTACAATGTCAAAGCCTAATGTCCAAAAACATAAATGTTTTGCAATATTTCGAGCCCATAAAATATGGTGATATACGATAACGACCATTTATTGTACTGAGATAATGAGTAAATTATAACTCCAAGAGCAGTGGCGATGATGACGATGATGACGACGACAACAACAACAACACCCAAGTCTATTGACTTGAATAAACCATCTATGGACCATAAAGGCCTAACTTGTTTGTGGCACAACACCCAACATTAATACAGTGGCCACTGGAATGGATTCATTCATTCTATCTATCCATCCATCTGTCCATTTGATTGTCCGTCCATCCACTATGCATTAGGCAATCTTCAATGATGCAGACCGAAAAAAAATTTGGTCCTATACCAATCAGATCCTATGAAGAAAATATAATTAGATAACTGAATTTACCATCTAATAAACTTAGTAAACTGCATTTTTTGATCTCTGACATAGGCCTTGTTCTGATAAGAGAATGTCACATTTTTTTATACCGACTCGCGAGCTTGATATATTTTGTGATACATGTGAATGTTAAAAGCTATAACAACTGGAAGAATAACTTTCAACTATAACCGAGTAAAGATATTCTTTCCAAACAGCATAAAAATTATTTGGTCACATATGCAAGACTTCCAAATAATAATTTGAAGAACAGAATCAGTGAAAGATGTAGTTATGGACTTTATGCTAGTTTGAGTGAAATTAACCGTACCTAGAGGCCGGTCTGAGCACCCCCATTAATAAAACCGATCCCTCTATCGATTAAATATAGAGCATTGGGCGACCCGCTTGAGATCTGGTTGTAGTACCAATTTCGTTGAATAGCAAGTGGTTCTTAGAGCATTGCATGCGACGTCCACATAATCATATACTTCAACATCAGCAAACACCAAAAAATTGCACCGCCATATTTAGGACTGAAAATCGGTCATTCTTTTTTCGAGGGCCCCCTGACATCTTAAATCTTTTGTGACAGTAAAGTGGACAGCGCAAGAAGTTCTATAGCGCGAGTGCCCTGCTTGAATATTATTTGGTAATTGAGTTCAGTATATAGTAAAGTACTCTAAACAATCCATTGGCACCAATTGGTCTTTAGGAATCGCTCTATAAATTCTAAACGTACCGCCATGTGGCGTGTAATCTAGACCCCATATTGAATAGGACGAGTGTCGCTCTCACGAATAGGCCTGCGAGTGCCCACTAAGAGTAAGCAAGTCGTACATACACCTGCCGCAAGTCCTGGCTGTAAATTGGACCGCTGAGGTTAGTGTATAGAGTCGCTGTTTCTGAAGTGGTTCTCTATCTACACCCATTGGTCCGATCGAAATAAATGCGCAAAATATTATGGTCGATATCAGTTGCAAGGTAATTATAATATAAATCGACCGAACAACGCAGCTTGGGTAAGGCACCCAATATATATGGACCAGCATCCCCGAGACTTCGACCTCCGAAGAGCCATGGAAGAACATAATATCTTCCGGCATTCGGACTTGAAATTTGGGACGTGAACATGTTAGTATATGTATACCAACAGACCAATGCTATGGATACAGAAGTTTTAAGAGACCACAACCCAAGTAAATCGATTGTGACTGGACAGTCCTCCTCGTAGGAAGTTTTCTACGCAATCATTGGTGGTGGGTACAGGGAAGAACCTCCGGCATGGACCGACTTCGCGGCCTGTAATATTACTTGTTATTGTTGGATTTACTCTCAATCATTATATAGTATGATGGTGAAGATGACAGAGATTTTACTATTAGAATTAAAATTTGCCAGAACTCACTTCATTAGAAATATGAAATTTTGCAAAATTTCTATATAACAAAATTTTGGACAAAATTATTCTATAACCAATAAAATTTTCGACAAATGTTTCGATAAGGACAACCACTAAAATTTGACAAAAGTTTCTATAATAAGCAATTAAACAGTGGTTTCGACAAATTGATTCTATACAGAATAAAACTGTTTGACAAACAGTTTGGTCTATAGAAAACTCAGAAATTCTGTGACTCAAAATTTGGTTCTATGGAGAAATAAATGCAATTTGACATACAAATTTCTTAATAGACGCTAAAGTTTGGAGCGGAGGATTGGTTTCTATAGATAGGGAGAGAGGTTTTTCCAAATACAATTCTCACATAAAATGGATAAATTTGACAAATTTGTCTAATATATACATGAAAAATTTTTTGACAAAATTTTCTATAGAATACTTAAAATTTATTGACAAAGATATGCTATTAAGAATAAAATTATTAAGCACAAATTTTCTCTAGATTAAATTTCAGAAAATTTTTCCAAAGAATAAAATCGTTACAAAATATTTCTAGTCCATGGAAAATAAAAATTTTGAAAAACAATTTCTATATAAGGAGCATTAAAATTTTGGACAAAATTTTCTATGGAAATATAATTTTGACAAATATCTATAAAATAAATTTTGACAAAATTTTCTATAGAAATAAAATTTTGACAAAATTTTCTATAGAATAAAATTTGACAAAATAATCTATAATAATAAAATTGCTAAAACTTTCATAGAAATATAATTTTGACAAAAGTTCTAATAAGAAATAAAATTTTCAGAAAATTTTCTCTGAAGTCAATTTCAGAAAATTTCACATAGAAATAAAATTATTACAAATTTCTATGAGAAACTAAATTTTGACAAAATTGTCTATAGAAATACAAATTTCGAACTAAATTTTCATCTATAGAAATAAATTTGACAAAATTTCTATAGAAATAAAATTGTTGACAAATTTTTCTATAGATAAATTTTTCAGACATTTTCCTATAGAATAAATTTTTGACAAAATATTCTATAGAAATAATTTTGAACAAATTTTCTATAGAAATAAAATTTTGCCAAAATTTCCATATGAAATAAAAATTTTGACAAATTTTCTATATAAATAATTTCCAAAATCTTTCCATAGAAATAAAATATTTACAAAATTCTCTACAGAAACAAAATGTTGACAAAATATTCTATAGAAACAAAATTTTGACAAAAATATTCTATAAGAAAAATCTTGACAAATTTCTATAGAAATAAATTTGACAAAATTTTCTATCAAGAAATATATTTTTATAAATAAAATGATTGACCAAAAGTTTATAGGATTAAATATTTCAGAAAATTTTCCTAGAAGCATCAATTTTCAGAAAAATTATTCCAATAAAATATAAAATTTTGACAAAATATTTCTATAGAAATAAAATCTTTGACAAATTTCTATAGACAAAAATTTTACAAAATTGTTCTTAAAAATAAAATTTTGATACTTTGTAGAATAAAATTCGACTAAATTGTTCTATAGAATAAAATTTTGACAAAATTTTCTATAGATTAATTTGACAAAATTCTATATAAATAAACTTTGCAAAATTTCTATAAGAAAATACAATTTGACAACATTTTCTATAGAGATAAAATTTACAAAATTTTCTATAAAATAAAAGTTTGACAAAATTTCTTAGGGATCATTCTTGACAAATTATTCTATACGAAATGAAACTTTAGACAAAATTGTCTATAGAACATTAGAAATTTGACAAAACTTTATAATGAAAAAATTTGACAAAATATTCCTAATAGAACAAAATTTGGAACAAAATTTTTCTATAGAAATAAATTTGACAAAATTTCTATATAAATAAAATTTGACAAAATTTTCTATAAAATACAAATTTTGACAAAAGTTTCTATTGAAATAAATTAATATTCAGAAAATATTCTATAAAGTAATAATTTCAGAAAATTTCCATAGAAATAACTTTGACAAAACTTGTTCCATAGAAACAAAATTGGACAAAATTCTCTATAGAACATAAAATTTTTGACAAAATTTCTATATAAAATAAAAATTTGACAAAATTTTTCTATAGAATAAATTATGACAAAATTTCTAATGAAATAAATTTTTCCAGAAAATTTTCTCTAGAACTAAATTATTCAGAAAAATTTTCCAATAGAAATAAATTTGACAAAACTTTCCATAAGAAATAAAATTTTGACAAAATTGTCTATAGAAAAAATTTGACAAATTTTCTATAGAAATACAAATGTTGACAAAATTTTCTATATAAATAAAATTTTGACAAAATTTTCTATAGAATAAAACTTTGACAAATTTTCCTATAGAAATAAAAATGTTGACAAAATTCTATAAAATAAAATTTCAGAAAATTTTCTCTAGAAGTCAATTTTCAGAAAAATTTTCCATAGCAATAAAATTTTGACAAAATTTTCTATAGAAATAAAATTTTGACAAAATTGTTATAGAATAAAATTTGATAACTTTGTATAGAAATAAATTCGACTAAATTTTCTCATAGAAATTAAAATTTTGACAAAATTTCTATAGAAATAAAATGTTGGACAAAATTTTCTATGGAAATAAATTTTCAGAAAATTTTCTATAGAAATATAAAGTTTTTGACAAATTTTTCTATAGAAATAAAATTTTGACAAAATTTCTATAGAGAATAAATTTTTGCCAAAATTTTCCATAGAAATTAAAATTTTGCAAAATTTTCTATTATAAATAAAATTTTGCCAAAATTTCCATAGATAAACAAAAAAAATTTTGACAAATATTTTCGATATAAATACAGATTTGACAAAATTTTCTAATAGAAAAAAAATTTTGACAAAAATATTCTAGTAGAGAAAAATTTTCTATAGAAATAAAATGTTGACAAAAGTTTAATAGAATAAAATCTTCAGAAAATTTTCTCCTAGAAGTAATTTTCAGAAAATTTTCCATAGAATAAAATTTTGACAAATTTCTATATGAAATAAAATTTTGACAAAATCGTCCTATAGAAATAAAATTTTGATACTTTGGGTATAGAATAAATTTCGACTAATTTTCTATAGAAATAATTTTGAAAAAAAATTTTCTATAGAAATAAAAATGTTGACAAAATTTCTATGGAAATAAATTTCAGAAATTTTCTATGGAAGATAAAGTTTTTGACAAATTTTCTATAAGAAATAAATTTTGAAAATTTTCATAGAATAAAATTTTGCCAAAACTTTCCATAGAAAATAAATTTTTGACAAAATTTTCTATATAAATAAAATTTTGCCAAACTTTCCATAGAAAAAAATTTTGATAAAATTTTCTATATAAATAATTTGACAAAATTTTTCTAATAGAAACAAAATTTGACAAAATATCTATAGAAAACAAAATTTTTCTATAAAATAAAATGTTTGACAAAAGTTTCAATAGATAAATATTTTCTAGAAAATTTCCCTAGGAAGTCAATTTTCAGAATTCCATAGAATATAAATTTGACAAAAATTCCTATTAGAAATAAAATTTTGACAAAATGTCTAATAGAAATAAAATTTTGATAACTTGTATAGAAATAAAATTTCGACTAAATTTTCTTAGAATAAAATTTTGACAAAATTTCTATAGAAAATAAAATCTTGACAAAATTTTCATAGAAAATTAAATTTTACAACCATTTCTATAGACGGAAAATGTTTAAAAATTTCTAAAAAATAAAAGTTTGACAAAATTTTCTATAGGAATAAAATTTGAACAAATTTTTCTATAGAAATGATTTTGGCAAATTTTCTATAGAAAATGAAATTTGACAAGTATGTATATTCATCATAATCCAATGTCAATCAATGCTAAAAGAGAGTTTTACCCACTTTCAAGCGCCATCATAAGCCTTAGTTATCAATTCGAACTAAAAAACTACATAGTGGTCTCTTCAGAATAAAGGTCGATGCTAACATTGAGTTTAACATATTGCACCGAATGCCTCCAAAGCAAATGTGAAAAACAGCTCTAACGGACAATAACTTGAGAAAAGATAGAAGGCTACAATGTCAAGCTATGTGTCCAAAAACATAAATGTTTGAAATATTTCGAGCCCATAAAATATGTGAATACGATAACCGACCATTTATTGTACTGAGATAGATGAGTAAATAAACTCCAAGAGCAGGGCGATGATGACGTGATGAAGACGACAACAACAACAAACCCAAGTCATTGACTTGAATAAACCCATCTATGGATCCTTAAAGGCCTAACTTGTTTGTGGCACAACACCAACATTAATACAGTGGCACTGGAATGGATTCATTCATTTATCTATTCATCCATCTGTCCATTTGATTGTCCGTCCATCCACTATGCATTAGGCAATCTAGATTAATTTTTTGTTTGTATTCTAATCGTTTTTTTTTTTTTTGCAAAATTATTTTGATATTGGAATTTGATATTCACTTCAATTGCAAATCCAAATCTAAATGGACAATCCCAGAATAAATGGTGCGTGCGAATGCTAATACAAATGCTATCGACTAGCTAGCTTTTAATTAAAGTTGTCACCTTTCTGAGTGCGAAATATGTGACCTGAGAAAACTTCATCGATATACAGTGAAACTCTGAAAAGTTGACACCCTTAAAATTGGAAAATTTTCAAAAGTAGAAAATTTTGTAAAACGTTTCGTAACTATCAGTTGAAAACCTCTTCGAATTACCACACTTCCGGGTCGCATAAATTTTTGACCCAAAATGGCCAAGGTTAATTTTGATGTGCTAATACCAAACGTTTTACAAAAATTTCTACTTTGAAAATTTTCCAATGTTTAAGGGTGTTCAACTTTTCAGAGGTTTCACTGTATATCGATGAAGTTTTCTCGAGGTCACATATTTCGCACACCCCCACCCCCCCCACCCCCCCAGAAAGGTGACCACTTTTAATAAAAGCTGCTAGTCGATAGCATTGTATTGCATTCGCACGCCCAGTTTATTCTGGGATTGTCCATTTGATTTGGATTTGCAATGAAGTGAATATCAAATTCCAATATCAAATAATTTGCAAAAAAAAAAAAAACAGATTAGAAACAAACAAAAAATTAAATC
>PGFW01072866.1:0-10362 GCA_003123925.1 Haematobia irritans | reverse complement strand
CTATAGCCAATAAAATTTTGACAAAAAGTTCTATAGAAATAAATGTTGACTAAATATTTCATACAAATAAAATGTTGACAAAAATGTTCTATAGAAAGTAAAATTGTTGACAAAATTGTCTTAGAAATAAATAATGTTGGACAAAATTTCTACCAGAAATAAATTTTTTACAAAATTTTCTATAGAAAATAAAATTATTGCAAATTTCCTTAACTGAGATAAAATGTTGCACAATTGCTAGTAAGAATAAACTTTTTACAAAAACTTTCAATAGTAGAAATGACATTTTGACACTTTCGTTAGTAATAAATTTTTACAATTTACATTAGGCTAGTTTAGAGGCCATATACTAACGAATTATGTACAAATTTTCAACCGCATCGGATGACTTTTTTTGCTCCTCCAGAGGCCTCCGGAAGGTCAAATCTGGGGATTCTGTTTATAATTGGGAATGCTATATATAATTATGGACCGATATGAGACCAATTTTTGCATGGTTGTTAAGACCATATACTAACACCACGTTACTAAATTCTCATTGGATTCGGATGAATTTTGCTCATGCCAAGAGGCTCAGGAGGTCAAATCTGCGGGATGTGTTTATATGGGAAGCCTATATATATATTTATGGACGCGATGGACCAATATTTTGCATGCTTGTTAAGACGCTATATACTTTAACATCAGGGTACACCAAATTTCAACCGGAATCGGGATAATTTTGCCCCTCCAAGAGGCTCCGGAGGTCAAATCTGGGGATCGGTTTATATGGAGCTATATATATTATGGACCGATATGGACCAATTTTTGCATGGTTGTATTAGAGACATATACTAACATCACGGTACCAAATTTCAACCGGATCGGATGAATTTGCCCCAAGAGGCTCGGAGGTTCAATCTGGGGATGGTCTTTATTATGGGGCTATATACTTTATTAGGACCGATATGGACAATTTTGCATTTATACTAGACCACGTACCAAATTTCAACCGGATCGGATGAATTTTGCTGCCTCCAGAAGGCCTCGCGCAAGCCAAATTTGGGATCGGTTTATATGGGGGCTATACGTAAACGTGGGCCGATATGGCCCGTTTTCAATACCATCGACCTACATCAATAACAACTACTTGTGCCAAGTTTCAAGTCGATAGCTAGTTTCGTTTCGGAAGTTAGCGTGATTTCCACAGACGGACGGACAGCCGAAGACGGACAGAACGGACGGACGGACGGACATGCTTAGATCGACTCAGAATTTCACCCACGACCAGAATATAATATACTTTAATGGGTCTTAGAAGCAATATTTCGATGTGTTACAAACGGATGACAAAGTTAATATACCCCCATCCTATGGTGGAGGGTATAAAAACAAAACAAGACATGTAAATTTGTTGTTATCAAAATTTATAAGAGGCTTAAATGGCAAAACCACCAGTAAACCGAATTTTTATGATATACAAATATGAATTGATTTTGGATTTAGCCATATGCTGGCACATTTAACCCCAAACATATATGCATGCATGCACGAAAAAGAACCCTTTGGAGTTATTGTTCTTCGAAAGTTTGAAATCCGTAAAATAAGTTAAGATAAGCTCAAGCATATTTGCCTTTGTGTGCATCGTCTATTCTTGCATGACAATAAAAAGCGATAAAAAGGCAATAAATTGCATGATTAGATTAAGCCCCATTTGGAGAAAATATATGGCCATCCACCACCACAGTTCAATTTCAATGGTCCACATGGCAACTTAGAATTGAGAGCAATCGTCAATCACTCTTCCACCCCCTTTCTGCTAAGAAAATATATGACGATTTGTTTATACAAATACAAACACCAAACAAAGGATTTACTTTAAGCCGCATAAAATTACATGGCCCAAAGGACATGAATAACCTCGCGAATATAAGGAATAGGAAGGAAATAGAGTGAGTGGGTGTGAAAGAATCACGCAGAAATGGCTATATTATAGAAATGGCTATATAGGTTAGGTTAGGTGGCAGCCTGATGTATCAGGCTCACTAAAGACTATTCAGTCCATTGTGATACCACATTGGTGAATTTCTCTCTGAGTGCTGCCCGATTCCATGTTAAGCTCAATTACAAGGGACCTCCTTTTATAGCCGAATCCGAACGGCGTTCCACATTGCAGTGAAACCACTTAGAGAAGCTTTGAAACCCTCAAAAAGGTCACCAGCATTACTGAGGTGGATATTATACCCTATATAAATATCTTAAAAAATCGATTTTTTTTATTCCAAAGTAATGTATCAATTGGAATCAATATGATATTTCACACAATTCTATGATGCCTACCAAATTCAAGAAACTAGGTTGATATAAGTTGACTTAGGAAAATAGAGCCGAAGAATCTATTCTTATTATGGACTTATTATATCTAACATATATTTAAATAAAATTTTGAAAAAATTTTCTTTATAAATAAAATTCTAACAAAATTTCTTTAAAAATAAAATTCTAACAAAATTTTCTATAGAAATAAAATATTGACAACATTTTATTTTAATACAAATAAAATTTTGACAAAATTTTCTATAAAATAACATTTTGACAACATTTTCTATAGAAATAAAATTTTCACAAAATTGTCTATAGAAAAAAAAAAATGTTGAAAAACATTTTCTATAGAAATAAGATTTTGACAAAAATTTATGTAAAAAATAAATTTTCTATAGAAATGACATTTTCCACAAAAATTTTCTATAGAATAAATTTTTGACAAAAATTTCTATAGAAAAAAATTGTTGACAACATTTTCTATAGAAATAAAATTTTGACAAAATTTTCTATAGAAATAAAATTTTGACAAAATTTTCTATAGAAATAAAATTTGGACAAAATTTTCTATAGAAATAAATATTGACAATATTTTCTTATAGAATAAAATTTTTGACAAAAATTTCTATAGAAATAAAATTTTGACAAAAAATTTCTATAGACAATAAAATTTTGAAAATTTTCTATAAAATAAATTTTGACAAAATTTTCTATAGAAATGAATTTTGACAAAATTTTCTATTGAAATGAAATTTTGACACAAATATTCTATAGAAATAAATTTTGCAAAATTTTCTATAGAATAAAATTTTGCCAAAATTTTCTATAGAATAAAATTTTACAAAATTTTCTATAGAAATAAAATTTTGACAAAATTTATAGCAATAAATTTTGACAAATTCTATTTTCTATTTTGACAAAATTTCCTTAGAAATAAAATTTTGACATAATTTTTTTTTAGAAATAAAATTTTGACAAAATTTTCTTTAGAAATAAAATTTTGACAAAATTTTCTATAGAAATGAAATTTTGACAAAATTTTCTATAGAAATAAAATTTTGACAAAATTTTCTATAGAAATAAAATTTTGACAAAAATTTCTTTAGAAATAAAATTTTCACAAAATGTTCATAAGAAATAAAATTGACAAAATTTTCTATAAAAATAAACTTTTTACAAAATTTTACAGAAATAATTTTGACAAAATTTTCTATAGAAATACAATTTGACAAAAATGTTATATAAAAATAAAATTTTGACAAAATATTCCTATAGAATAAAATTATTTCTATAAAAATGAATTGTTGACAAAAATTTTCTTATAGAACTAAAATTTTCTATAAAAGTAAAATTTTCACAAAATTTTCCACAGAAATAAAATTTTGACAAAATGTTCTATAAAAATAAAATTTTAACAAAATTTTCTATAGAAATAAAATTTTGGCAAAAATATTCTTATAAAAATGAATTGTTTGACAAAAGTTTTCTATAGAACTAAAGTTTTCTATAAAAATGAAATCTTCACAAAATTTTCTATATAAATTTTCACAAAATTTTCCATAGAAATGTAATTTTGACAAAATTTTCTATAAAAATAAAATTTGACAAAATTTCTATAAAATAAAATTTTGACAAAATTTTCTATAAAAATAAAAATTTTTGACAAAAATTTTCTATAAAAAATAAATCTTTACAAAATTTCTATAAAAATAAAATTTTTCACAAAATTTTTCTATAAAAATAAAATTTTGACAAAATTTTCTATAGAAATAAAATTTGACAAAATATATATAGAAATGAAGTTTTGACAATCTTTTCTATAGAAATACAAATTTTGACAAAATTTTCTATAGAAATAAAATTTTGACAACATTTTCTATAGAAATAAAATTTTGACAAAATTTTCTATAGAAATAAAATTTTGACATAATTTTCTATAGAAATACAATTTTGACAAAATTTTCTATAAAAATAAAATTTTGACAAAAATAATCTATAGAAACTAAAAATTTTGACAAAATTTTCTATAGAAATAAAATTTTATGACAAAAAATTTTCCTATTGAACAAAAATTTTGACAAAATTTTCTATAGAAATAAAATTTTGATTACTTTTTATGTTAGCATGATAAGAATGCAGGCTTGTTTCTCGTCCAAATTAATTACTTTACAAATTATTATTACAATTGTGTATGAATTTATGTGCTATCCACAGTGGAGGGTACATACACTTCGACCTAGCCGAAATTTCGGCCTATATACTTGTTCATTCCAAAAGCTGTAAACCAATACCCTATCTGACAAAACTCCTTTCTAAATTATAATCATAACGAAAACAAATCTCCAAAATAAACGATGAGACAACGTATATTTGACTTTTCCTCTATGAGCCCCTCTCCCTTTGTCACTTAGTTGTCCGAGCCCAAAATAATAAATGATATAGCTCCACTTATATGACATAGCCAACGATATTAAGAATGAAATGAGGATATCATTCTACCTTCTTTGCTTACACGCACACACATACATACTGAGCCATTTACATAGGAAAATGAAAAATTTTTATAACGCCACAATATGAAACAATCTAAAGTGCTTCCTCATGCATGCAACACTTTTTGGGAAACATAAAAAAAAAAACACACAAAACAACATAAACAAAAGCAACATTTAAACGACAACAGCAGGAGCAGAGCGCATTATCGTATCATAAACTGGGCAAAAATTATGCCTGCCAAAATGGAAAAATGAGCACCTTTTGTAAATGACCTGAAATCACGCTAACAATGTAAATAATCTTCAAAAGTGCTGTTGGGAACTCTTGTTGTTGTGTTCCATTGGCATGTTCACATGTTTGTTCCAACAAGTTAAAGATATCTTGGTAACAGACAGAACAAAAAGTATAAAAAATGAATTGAGGTATAGACGAAACATATGAACACGCTATATTAATCACAATTTAAGCACCTTTTCGCTTTTAGTTTAGGAGACTTAGGAGCAAAATAAGTCGTTCATACAGATTTTTTTCTTTGAGGAACAAGGGTCCCCTCATAGTTTAGGAGATGTAGACATAACTATTTTTTATATAAAAATGTCGATTTTTTTTAAATTGTCGATATTTTGGAGCAATCACGAACCGAGGTCCTTTTCGTTCTAGGATAAATCAATTTTTCGATGAATTTCATCGAAATTTTAATTTTTGCGGGTGGTCACGAATTAAAGTCCTTTTCGCTCTAGGACACTTATTTAAGGAGTTATGGCTAAAATAAGTTTTTCATATAAAAATTTTAATTTTTCGAGCATTTTCATCAAAATTTTGATTTTTTTGGGGTGTTCACGAATTTAGGTCCTTTTCTAAGGAGATATGCCAAAATAAATTTTTCATATAAAATTTTGGGTTTTCCAAGCAGTTTCATCAAAATTTTAAATTTTTTGGAGTGGTCACGAATTGAGATCCTTTTCGCTCTAGGACGCATATTTAAGGAGCTATGGCCAAAACAAGTTTTTCATATAAAAATTTGAATTTTTATCATAAATATTTTGATTTTTTGTGGGTGGTCATGAATTTACGTTATTTTCGCTCTAGGACGCATATTTAAGGAGTTATGGCCAAAATAAGTTTTTCATATAAAAATTTGAATTTTTCGAGGATTTTCATCAAAATTTTGATTTTTTGGGGGTGGTCATGAATTAACGTTATTTTCGCTCTAGGACGCATATTTAAGGAGTTATGGCCAAAATAAGTTTTTCATATAAAAATTTGAATTTTTCGAGGATTTTCATCGAAATTTTGATTTTTTGGGGGTGGTCACGAATTGAGGTTCTTTTCGCTCTAGGACACATATCTAAGGAGATATGGCCAAAATAAATTTTTCCTACAAAAATTTGGATTTTCGAGCAGTTTCATCAAATTTTATTTTTTTTTTTTTTGGTGGTCACGTATTAAGGTCCTCTTCGCTCTAGAATGCCAATTTAAGGAAAAATTAAATTTTATACAAAAATTTAATTTTCACATAAAGATTTAGATTTTTCGAGCAGTTTCATAGAAATTTTAATTTTTGGGGGTGTTTGAGGAATTTTCATAAAAAAAATATTTTTTTTAAGATTTTAAAAGCAATTTTGATTTTTTGGGAGTGGTCACATTAAAGAAGTGATACGGTCAAAATTTGGTCAAGGAAAACGCGTGTAAATCGGTGAAATCGTTAAAAAATCAAATTAAATTTCTTTTTTCAAGTTCAATTAGTATAAAATTCAGGAAAAATATTCAGTTAGGCTTTCGCTTTTCCAAATCCGAATTGCCGGGCCTCACGCTTGACACCTGCCATCAGATTTTGTACAGCCACCTTGTCAACCTTCTTCGCCGCAGAAAGCCAGATTTGCCTTGAACTGCTTGCTCGTCCTTAGCAGTTTTATTTTTGGTTCTTCTTTTAGGTTCCGCTTGACAATAGCCCAGTATTTCTCAATTGGGGCGGAGCTCTGGCGTGTTGGGAGGTTCTTGTCGCTTGGGAACACCTGCACGTTGTGGCGGCGTACCACTCCATGGTCTTTTTACCGTAATGGCAAAGATGCCAAATCGGCCAAAACAGTACGGAACAACCGTGTTTCTTCAGGAAATGCCAGCAGACGTTTATTCAAACACTCTTTCACGTAAATTTCTTGGTTGACAGTCCCGGAAGCTATGAAAATGCTGCTTTTCAAGCCACAGGTACAGATGGCTTGCCAAACCAGATATTTCTTTGCGAACTTTGACAGTTTTATGTGCTTGAAAATATCTGCTACCTTTCCCCTTCCTTTTGCCGTATAAAACTCCTGTCCCGGAAGCTGCTTTGACGTAGGTTTCGTCGTCCATTACCACGCAGTCAAACTTCGTCAGCATCGTCGTGTACAGGCTCCGGGCTCTCGCTTTGGGCGTCATATTTTGTTTATCATCGCGATTTGGAGTCACTACCTTCTTGTAAGTCGATAGTCCGGCTTGTTTTTTGGCTCGATGCACGGTTGTAGACGATACACCCAGCTTACTTGCGGCATCTCGGAGAGAGAGGTTAGGGTTTCGCTTGAAACTACCGGCAACTCTCTTTGTCGTCTCAGCGGCTTCCGGTTTTCGATTTCCCCCCGATCCAGACTTCCTGGCTGTCGACAAACGTTCTCCAAACACTTTAATTGTATTTGTAACGGTTGATTTGGCAACTTTTAGCGATTTTGCCAGCGTTGCGTGCGAGTAGCTCGGATTTTCGCGATGCGCGAGCAAATTTTTGATACGCTGCTCTCTTGCTTGGGCGGAATTTTGACAACTGAAGAGTGAATTCCAAAATCAAAATAGGAGCAACATTCTACACACACACACCTTCAAAATGAGGGGTATTCAGGTTTTTTAAATGCAAAATTGAAAGAAATACGTCAAGTTTATATTGACCAAATTTTGACTGTATCACCCTTTAAGGTCTTTTTCACTCTAGGACGTATATTTAACGAGCTATAGCCATCAAGTTTTATATTATATATATATATATATATTTTTGAGGTTTTCATCGAAGTTTTGTTGTTTTGGTGGTAGTCACGAAATAACGTCCTTTTTGCTCTAGAACGCATATTTAAGGAGATATGGCCAAAATACATTTTTCATATAACAATTTGGACCTTTGAGAATTTTAATCGAAATTTTAATTTTTTTTTTGAGTAGTCACGAATTAACTTCCTCTTCTCTCTAGTATGTATATTTAGGATATATGATTTATGACCAAAAAGTTTTCATATAAAAAATGGATTTTTCGAGCAGTTTCATCGAAATTTTGATTTTTTGGGGTGGTCATGAATTAAGATCCTGTTCGCTCAAAATTAAAAATTCCTTCTAAACCATGAAAAAAGGCAAAAATTTGTATATAAAACTTATTTTTAGCCATATATTATCAAATAGCGAAAGGGACGTTAAATCCAGCCACAAATAAATCGAAATTTTGACGAAAGTCTTCAAAAAAACAAATCAAAATATTTATATGAGAAACTTATTTCAGCCATATCTCATGGTCATAAATATGCGTCCTTGTGCGAAAAGGACGTAAATTCATGATTACCCTCAAAAAAATTAACATTTCAATGAAAATCCAAACATTTATATGAAAGATTTATTCTGGCCATAAGTCGTTAAATTTCGTCGTAGAACGATGAAGACCTTAGGTTAGGTTAGGTGGCAGCCCGATGTAGCCGATGTATCAGGCTCATTTAGACTATTTCAGTCCATTGTGATACCACATTGGTGAACTTCTCTCTTATCACTGAGTGCTGCCCGATTCCATGTTAAGCTCAGTGACAAGGGACCTCCTTTTTATAGCCGAGTCCGAACGGCGTTCCACATTGCAGTGAAACCACTTAGAGAAGTTTTGAAATCCTCAGAAATGTTCACCAGTATTATTGAGGGTGGGATAATCCACCGCTGAAAAATTTTTGGTGTTCGGTCGAAGCAGGAATCGAACCCACGACCTTGTGTATGCAAGGCAGGCATGCTAACCAATGCACCACGGTGGCCTCCCGCGCCTTATTTTCACAACAAACCCCATAAATCATAACTTCGAGTAAAATTCTCAAAAATTCCAAATTTTTATATGTTGGCCATATCTCCTTAAACACGAGTCCTAGAAAGAAAAGGTCCTTAATTCGCGACCACCCCCAAAAAATTAAAATTTCTACACAAATGTTCGAAAAATTGAAATTTGTATATAAACAAGTATTTCCTTCAATATGCGTACGCATATTTAAGGGAATTAAGGACCTTTTCTCTCCAGGACGCATGTTTAAGAGATATGGCAAAACTATATTCAATAAAAAAAAATTGCCTCATGGCGATAAAAAGTTGAAATCACACACCACCCCACTCGTCACGAGCATATTGATAAATTTTGCTACGAACTGCAGCTTCATTCATGTTCTTCTAATTTGGTCCTTGAAATTGATAAAGGGAATATTTTTTATAACGATAGATTAATTATTTTTTCGAGAGTATACAGAACGCCATTTTTAAACTCAAATAAATGAGATCATGATTAAAGCGTTAATTGGGCCTTTGATTCTTAATAAAATACCATTCGCAACATCAAGCTGTTCAAAACGATACAACAACATTTATTACCGATGTAGTAGATTCTTTCGAAAAGCCAATACTGGAACACAACCACAAATGTGACTTCTTGTAGTAGTAACCTCCAATGAACTTCTATTCGGGAGAGGAGGAATATTTGGGTTGGGTTCATATTTGCACACTGCTGTTTTACTTCTTGGCAAAACATATAAAACACATAATTAGTGGCACGAATTTATCGACCACATACGATACACGCAGCGCTGCCTACAGGAATTATCGAAGACGAAGAAGTGCCTCGCTGCCCTTATTTACAAAATAAGAGTCACAAAATTCTCAGCTACTGAATAACAAGCCATGGCAAAAGACATTTGCTAATGTGAGAATAAAAAATGCAAACCGGAAATAATGAAAATTAAGTGAAAAGTCGCGCCAGACATATTAACTGAGATACTACTCATATACACGCTTCATACACAGCCACACACACACACACACCTTTATAAAGCTTCTCAAACGACATACACAGACGGCCTTTTAATAACAGTGTAGACGACGGTAACACGATTTCCAGGAAAATCTCTACTGAAAGTCTCTTTAAATCCCTTAAACACCATAAAGTTTAATATTAGCGGTCATTAGTTAAATTTTTATCCACACATACAAAGATGTGAACTGAAAACATTCAGATATTTACTCACGCACACATCATTAAAAATACAAAACAAACTGAATGCTACAATAAAAGAAACAAAAGGAAATAACGTCACACACACACACATACACGCTCGAGATTGGCTACCTTTGTTTCACACACTTGTAAAACGACAAAAGCTTATTCATTACTCGGTATCCCCAACTATATCCGATGGTTAAGGACAACTTCCCTTGTGAGTACATGGTTTTTCCGATAAAAAATATATTGGTTTGCTTTATATGTAGTTTGATGGTCTTATAATCGCGGATATAGGGTAATATAATCTTCTCCTC
>PGFW01072858.1:7615-27275 GCA_003123925.1 Haematobia irritans | reverse complement strand
GGGATTTCCATATTTTAGCTCAATGACAAAAGGACACTCCTTTGTAATAGGGCCGGGTCTGAGCGCGTTTCACGATTTACGTGAAAACCAGTCTATATGAGTCACCAGCATTACTTGAGAGGGATAAACTTACCGCTGGCTGATTGGCTCGAAAGTTGTATGCAAGGGTTTGCATGCTAAACTATTGCACCACGTGGTGCAAATGGAATTAAAAATATTGCTGGTAGATAAGAAAACATGGGATGTATGAAAGCGCGAGATTCGCAGATATACCATAGAAGCGACCCCAAGTGATGGCCCATGACCTTAACTGGCCTGAGAACTTTTGGATACCGTGCTAGCAGCACTGCCAAAACTCCGATTGCGTCATATTCTGGATATGGATATACAATATATTGATAGCCCTAGGTTACGTTCTTGTGGCCAGCTTGGCTACGTCCGGGCTTAGTTTGGCAAGATGTGATACCTATTTGAAACAGTCGTTGTATCTCAACACAAGTTTTACGCAAACCTTCGTAATTCAGAGTTACGAACCATTATAATCAGATTTAAGAGAAATAAACCGAGGTTTAGAAAACAGCAAAAAAATATTATGTACACTGAAGGAATTACCAGAATCCATGAATTTTAATGTAAATACGTTCCTTTTAGCGTTAACAGCAATGAAAGAATATGAAGCCTAAATGGCAAACTTTCTTGGCGTGACGTTTGATAACCTATTCCTCACACTTGGAGGAATAGGTTTTACAACGTCACGCCATAGCCGGAATGATTTGCCAATCTTAGTGGTCATATACATGGTGATTCTCTCACTCGGTTGCATGATTACCTTAAGGGGCCGTTGTTGTAGCACTTTAGGGAAAGGATAAGGAGACGAATCAAAAAAGTTGATTGACATCATCTCTTACCCATCTATGCGAACTGCGTTTGGATAACCATCTTAGGAAGACCCCAATAGGACAACCGATACCTCCTCAGGACGGTGCATAATACTACACGCAGATTATGCACTGGATGTCACTCTAAGACACCGATCAGCATTTGCAGCATGAGTCAAAATGCCTGCTTTGTGAGGCAATTCTGCGATCTCCTAACTCCCACAAGTACCTCATAAAAGCTGGAGGGGATTAAATCACCGAGGGCAACCCAGCGAGGACAAACTTCTGAAAAGAAGCCAAGGCCATCCATTTCGATATTAGAAGGGAGCTTACAATGAAATAGTCACCGGATCGGCAATGACAGTGAGAGGGAAATAAGAGGCATTTGGAAGGCCGTACAACGGCAGTTGCAGAAGGCATCTCTGTCTATCAGCGTTGCATTTACCTGGATTGGACCACCACCTGTCAGCGACCCTTTCGTTCTCCCAAAAATTCCTCAATTTTAAATTAAAATTCTCAACAAAATAAGAATGTAGAAAATTTCGTAATAATTTTAAAATTGAAAACAAAAAAATATTTTGAAGATTTCAAACACACAAAACAAAAGAGACGCTCGCCGTTCAAATTATTATCCGATAGCAAGCCCTCATTCAGGAATTAGATTTTAGCGTGTAGAGTATCGAATTTTTATCTTATTGCAAATTCCTTCTAAATGCTCCAAGAAATAGCAAAAATGGGAGTTCGGTCAAACATGTTTATTTATGGAACCAAAAATGAGTTTCTAAATAGTCAAAAAAATAAAAATTGGAGTGATCGATCCAATTACGGCGTTTTTGGCCCGCATTATGAACTCTATTCTATATGTATGGATTATATTTTTCTAAAACTGTGCAGTACGTAGTATGAGGGGGAACACTTCGTACAGAGTTCCTAGGAAACTAATTTCACATTAGTAGAAAAAATTCTTAGCAATCGATTAAATTGTTAAATTTAGTTCGTGGGCCCGAAAATAAATGCTGGATAGAATAAAGAGGAAGAAAGTTTTTTTTAATATGTTGTACCTTTCTTTAAGTATGTAGAAGGAAAGAATATCATACAAGAACATAACTCTAAACCTTGATTTAATATACTGAATAGATTTCGGAAATTTCCACCCAAAAATCTTTCCCAAATTTCTGCGATAATTACCAAAACAAATCCCCAACTTTCAAAAATTTCACCCCCATCGCCCGAAAAATTTCGCCTTAATTGGGAAAAATCCCTAAATACTGGCAACACGTGGATCGGTACTATCTCACTACGTTTCCAAATGAGAAAGGACCAATATCGCCTCACATCCACGCAAGCATCTATCTTCGCGGTGTCCGAACCATAAGACCTGGAAACCTACATCACTCTGAACTCACCTGTCTCTACTGCGGCTCAGTCGCTATCCTCGAACAGGATATAGGCCCATATTTTGCCCAAACTCAATGTAATTGCTTTACCTTTCTTCCTTGTAATAATGTATGTATATATCCTTAGGGGCTAAACAAACAAAAAAAGTCTTTTTCCGTTTCATATCTGGATTCCCATCTTTTCGGGTTCCCAAGATTTGTGAGATTACCAACATTAATACTTACCATTATCGAGTAGAACATCTTGATATGTGCTGATTATCGATTGATGATTTACAGATTGGACTTCAACTTCTCGATGGATACCATTCAAAATTTGGCCAGCAGTTTTTCGCAACTCCTCCTCCGATAATAATTCATTGTAGGGGAGGTCATGTAATGATTGCTGATGATGTTGGTGCGAGGTGGACTCACTACCACCAATGTGTGTTATATTGCGACAATGATTGAGCCGCAGAGTCATTCGCTTCCACTATGAGTTTGTTTGTTGCTGTAAACATTTCCTGTTTTATATGCAGCAGCGGCCATTGCCAGCTTCATCAATTGGCAAGGATCTAGGCAACAGTTGTTTGACGTTATTTATGATGTGTTGAGAGTTACGAGGCTGCTGCTTCTGCCTGCGAGTTGCATTTGCATTGTTGCTTGCATTTGCTGGTGATGTGACAAACGTTCACGATTCATTGATTCCATTTATGAAGAATAAAATCTAAAACGTTGTTTTTTTCTAAGAAAAAAAAAATTAATACAGTTGTTTTTAAATATTTTAGAATGTAAGATGATTGGCAACTTACATGTTTCCCAAAGCTAAAAAATTTTCAGGCTGGAAATCTCACTCGAAATTGTCCATAAAATGTCCCGCCTCCTTGGGGTGCTTTGGTGTGCCTTTTGCGAAAATGAGGGAATCAAAAGGTTATGTTCGTACGGAATTTTTCCATGGCGGATCATCATTGGATTGTAGTAGGGAAAAAGCGAATCACTATAAAGAGAAAAAAGATGTTGCTACTCTAAGTTGAATTGTTGCATTTTACGGGTGAACACTAGAATGGTGGAAAATTGAAACTCATTTTATTTGAATTTTCATTTCCTTTTCGCGGCATAATAATAATTATACACATACAAAACCAAATGCTGAGTTATAAAAATCCAATTATAATGCGATACTTTCAACGTTACAAAATGTTTTCTTAATTAAAAAAAAAAACTAAACCAAAGATGCGATAATCCCTCAAAATAAGCCTCTATAAACCTTTATTTGAAGCGAGTTTTATCTTAATTTAAAATTCAATATTTCAGTTAGTTTTAAGACGATTCTCATTAAATCAAAAATGTGTTTCTTTAATTTAAGTAAAATGTGCCTTAGTTCAAAGGCGAACGGAACTTTTAACGGAGGAACGCTAGATTTTCAAAATATTTGCTCCTAATTTATTAAAAAGTTTTGAAGCAAAATTATATACTGATATTTAATAAAAAATTTCATTATTTTAAAGAAATTGCCTAATAATTGACATCTAAATTGGGTTGCATAATCTTTAAAGAGTATTTCTTCGCTCGATAATGTCTACTTTTATACACTGAAAAAAATATTGACCTAAATTATGGAAGATTTATGAACTTTAATTTTAGGGACTCGCAATTTACGCAAAGTAAATGACCTTAATGTATTTGCAGAAATGATACAACATCTCAGCTGTACATATAGATGGAAATTGAGATTTTGAATCTGAAAGCTGTGAAATACCTCGGTGTAAATCTGAGTCAAAACTTTGGTGGCGAAAAGTCATATAAAATCAAATGAAATTCGAAGAGATATCAGCTGGTATAGGAGATGTTACACAAATTTAAAAACAAACTTAACATCGAATCTAAAAGTATGCTCTATAATTCTCTTGTGCACTCACATTTATCTTATTTGCCAATGATTTATGCAGTAAGGAATACTGTATCTTTAAAATCCTTACAGGCTGCCACAGAATAGGGCTTGAAGATTGTTTTCAAACTTTCCACCGAAGATTTCGTCAAATTGATCTTTACAGAGAGTTATGGCTCGAATATCTTGCCAAAGTTGAGAGGTCTTGTAAACAGCAAATAAAATATGTATTATGTTTAAAAGTATTCGAGTAGTGGGAGCATCCACTGAGCTGTTCTACACTAAAAAAAATATTGTCGTGAGGTCAAGATTTCATGTGCGTTTTTAAAATACGAATACAAAATTTTGCTTTAGCATAGAAGCGGACGCATTTCTCTAAAATAAAGTTAGTTTTCCTTGTTCCAAAAGTCGATAATACTTTCAATGAAGTCGCATTGTCCTCTATAATTAAGTGATTTGACTTAAAACATGGGATATCTTAACATGAAAAATGAAAAAAGATTATTAGCTAAGGTTCAACTTGACTTAATAATTCAGAAAAATTCTTTTAAATTTTAATGAAATTGTCTTTTAAATTGTTAGTCTTTTTGCATCTGGACTTACAAAGGCAAAAAATCGTTTCAAAAAATAGGACATGTTTTCAAAAACTTTATTATTAAAGAAGTTTTTACTTCAAAACATTAGCATACTTTCTAACTGGAAGAGTCGCAGTCCTAATTGGAAAATAAAAGTTTAACGGACGTTTTTAAAGGACTTTGATAGCATATGAAGAAAAAATACTGAGAAAGCTGAAAAATTAAAATTTGCTTTCCTAGAGCAAGCTACACAAAACCTAAATTTAAAAAGAGAATTGTGTCTTAAAAGTTTATCCTTACTTGTTATTCTTTGACTCGGAATCAAATACCAAATTTTTAAAGTAAAAGACAAAATCTTTGCGAACCGAGTATGCTTTTTTTTCAGTGTACTACTCCTACTACTATATTCCACTAGGGAAGGAATATTATTCAATAACACAAAAGAATGAAGGCTCATGCTCCTAAGCAGCTGTTCTGTTGACGCTATAGAACTAAATTCAAGCAATTCGTATAACAGTATGCTGCGTCCCACCGAATATAATATCCTTCCAGCTTATTTAAAGGAAATATCGGCATTAAATTCCTTCAAGAAGGAACTGAAAACATATTTTATAGATAACCTTGAAATACTTCTAGTGTTTTAACACGCATAACTTCAAACTAAAATACCCAATGTAATTTAAAATAAATTGAATTTTACCAATAAGCATTTTGTCAATAGGATTGTAATTTAAATCTGGATTTGCAAGTGGTTAAATGCCAGCTAGCCTCTACAAAGCCAAATGGGCGCTGAGACATACTATAATATGTAATGAAATAATATACTTGAATAACTAATAATAAAAAAGAAGTTTATATCCTTGCTTCAAAAATTGTTTTCATTAAATTTAGTACACAAATTTTGATTATTTTGCGTCCTCTTGCTGAAGTCTGTAGATATTGACGTAAGGCACCAATTTCCTTAAAAATAAAGAAAAACATTTATTAAGTTTAAAGAAATCGTCTTTACTCAACTGACAACTTTTAAATTATAAGATAAAACGCGTCAAATAATACACGCAGAAAGGACATGATTGTTACAATCATATCGAAAGAGAAAAATTAATTATTGATAGGAGCTATTTTTGCGGCGAACCATGTTAATTTTTCACCTGCAACCAGTTGCTCAGTGAACATGGTTCTTAAAAAAAGTTAAAATTGTCCCCATTCTAAAATGTTTTCTATATGATTAAAAAAAAATTTTGTTTCCATTAAAAGACCAATGCGTTAGGGTCTAAAAATGTTAGGTATTAATCAAAAATGGGGGGGGGTTTTTTTTCTTCCAGTTAAAAGAATATGGTCACAACCTAACATATGTTTTGATTCTTTACGAAAAAACTTTTTTTCGTAATCCGTCGAGAAAAAGGACGCCACTGAGAAAAGAAAACAAAATTAACTTTATTTATTTGTTTTTTATTTATTTATAAACTAATTCATTAGTTTATTGTATTTATAATGTCGTGCAAGCAAAACATCACATTATTTTAAACACTCTATTTTGGTTCAATCTCAAACAATTACAGTAATCATTCCATATTTACTTTCGTGCCCATCCAATGTACCAACCGCAGACAATTCAATGTAACTGCCAAATAAAAATAAAATTATACCATATATCAAAATGCAAAGAAACAAAAAACCAGGGCTACATTTTTTTCAATTACACTTCTCCCTTTTTTTGTGTCACATAAAACCACGAGCCACTTCGGGATTAAATAAATCTAACACAAAACAGTAACTTCCGTACACGCAGAGAAGGAAATATGGTCACCTCAAAAAAATGTTTCAAGCAGCAAAAATGTTATTTTTGTATGGTGATCCATGTAACATGTTTTATCACTTAAATGTTATTTTCGTCAAATTATAACCTGCCTTGCCGAAAGCAGATACATGATTTCGAAGAAAAATAAGCATGGTTCGAAAACCATGTTACATGGTCAGCCACCCTAAAATAACAGTTATTGCTCTTAAAACCATGTTTGACGGTGATCATATCCTTCTCTGGTGTATTCTCGTCCCATTCTAAGAATACCAATCAACACACGACTGACGCGCAAAACGAAAAATCGTTGTAACCTGCTCAATGCTTTTTATAAAATTCTCTTTCGCTGCAAAAAAGTTTAAAAAATTTAAATTCGGTCACGGAAAAAATGTACATGGTCTTGTATGTCCATGTAATGGTTATGAGACATATCTATACTTAACCTATAAAAACAATACTTTTTTCCCTGTAAAAAAAGTAAAAAAAAAATTGAATGGTTAGCGTACATTATTTTCCCGACATTTAATGCGTCTCAAATTCTATCATTTAAATAATAGAACATGTTTCCGGCATTTTGAGAACCATTTAAAGCTTATGCCAACATATATTATTTCTCCGCCTAGAAAATTATTTTTACAAAGACAAAAATGCATGGTTTTCGCGACAACTTACATACTCTAGATAACGCATAAATTGGATTGCGGCAACCATGTCCAAACATGTTTTTTCTGTGCGTGTGAAATTAATTAAAATTCCATCAATGATATTGTCCTAATATGAATGATTATGTAGCATAAATTAATGGTAAATTATTTTAGAAATAAAGCTAATTTATTGATAAGAAAGTACATAACTCGTTGCTTTAAAAATGTGTCCATTAATTTGGAAAAAAATTAATCCGTAAAAAGTCCATATGGTTCCCCATCAAAAAAATAAAATGGAAGCTTGTTTCCACAAACATTTCGTTTTTAAGCGCAATCCACGGAATCACAATTAAAATTAAGGACTTGAGGGACCACTTCCCGAATGATAATTTAAAGAATTTCACCTTTGAGGACACTTTATCAGATTCTGGCATTTATAAAGAACCATTTTTCTTCGATTTAGTAGGAACTCATTAACCATCCCTTTATACAGTGTGAAAGAAATATAAAATACGTCTTGATTCTGAAATCGTAAATCTGTAGAAGTTAAAAATCTGGGAAAATTTTACACTGAGTTTCAAGCAATTTTCATGATTCAGTTGCGCCTTCTACACCCCTCAGAAGTTGAGTCGTTTATATGGAGGCATTACAAAATGGACCCGATACCAAACTTAATCCGAATAGTTAGCCCTAAAATACCAGAATATTTTTACCATTTCAGGCAATCAGATAAAAAAACTACAGGTTTCCTTAGAAACCCAAGGAGTTAAATCGGTTTAGATCGTTCTTATTGGGGCTATACTTAAAAAAATATGCGACCGATACTTATTCGTTTTTCGGCAACACGTCTTTATGACCCGAAAATTACTCGTAGATTTTCCAATTTCAGCAAATAGGCATAAACAACTTCGGAATGTAGAAGCCCAAGATAAGTTAGAAATCGGGAATCCGGTCTATGTTGGGCTTAATATCCAAAATATGGGACCGATAGCTCACCATTTTCGGCCACACCATCTTGTATTGGTCCTAAAATACCTCTAGATTTCCCAATTTCAGACAAAGATTGGATAAAAACTACGGTTTCTATAAGCCCAAGACCCAAATCGGGAGGTCGTTTTATTGGAGACCGAGACCATACCAAAACGATGGTACCGATACTCACAATTTTGATGGCACACGTACTTTGTGGTCCTACAATTTACCTCTAGATCCAATTTCAAGGCTTAAATTGAATAAAAACTGCGGGTTCTCTATAAGCCCAAGAAGTAAAATCGGGAATCGGGTCTATATGGGGGCGGGCGTATACCAAAACATTTTTGCGCACACCGTCTTTATTGGTCATAAAAATACCTTCCAGGTTTCAAATTTCAGGCAAATTGGATAAAGAATTACGATTTCTATAGCCCAAGACCCCAAAATCTGGAGGTCGTTTATATGGCGGACCATACCAAAACATGGACCGATACTCACAATTTTTGGCACACTTATTTGCTGGTCCCTTACAATACCTCGTAGATTTTCCAATTTCAGGTGATAAAAAAACTGCTGGGTTTCTATAAGGCCCAAGAAGTAATAATCGCGGAGATCGGTCTAATACTGGGCGGCTATACCTCAAAATATGGACGATACTGCACAATTTTTTGGCACACGTATTTGTGGATCCTACAATACTCTTAGATTTTCCAATTTTCAGGTAAATTGAATTAAAAAACTGCGGTTTCTATAATGCCCAAGAAGTAAAATCGGTGAGATCGCGTCTATATGGAGGCCTACTACCAAAACATGGACCAATACTCACCATTTTTGCACACCCCTTTGCATGGTCATAATAAATTTATACCTCTAGGACTTTATAAAATTTCAGGCAAATTGGATAAAAAAACTACGATTTCTAATAAGCCCGAAGACCCCAAATCGGAGGGCCGGTTATATGAGGCAGGGGACTATATCAAAACCTGGAGCGATTCATAGTCCAATCTTCTGAACTTGACCTGCCTGCACACAAAAGACGAGTTTGTGCTGCAAAAAATTTTCAGCACCGATGCTTCATTATTGAAGACTGTAGTGTGATTACAACAGACAGACAGACGTCGTGTATATCTCTATTACTTTATATAGTCGGAAGAAATCCGATATTTCATGGTGTTACAAAACGGAATGACAACACTAGTATACCCCCGTCACCATTCTATTGGTGTGGGTATAAAAAAGAATAAAAAAGTAAAAAAAAAATAATAAAAAAATCTAATCTCCGCCGGTGGATTTGAACCTGGTGTTGGATTTTTTATGGAAAAAATTTAATTTATGCAAAAAATATATGTACGAAGAAAACAAAACAACAAAATTGAAAACCATGTCACAGAAAAAAATATCACCATAACTATTTCGAGTTAAAAAAGTTGCAAAATTTTTCAATACATAAAATTTAATTGATTAACCTGAGTACAATGATTGAAAAATTTTATATTTTTTTATTAAAAAATAATTGATACAATTAACTTTTTAATCAAAGAATCGGAAGCGGCACTAAGCATTAAAAAGCCGATGGAAATATTTTAATTTTTATTAAAAATGTATTTCAAACAATCAATTTTTTTAATCAAAACTACAAAACACAAATGGCCAGATAAGAAAGTAATTGAAAATAGTCACGGTTTTCATTTCAAAGATTTAATTTGAGTTTTTGCAATCAAACATCAAGTTAAATTTTAAATTGAATCAATTCTTTTTTATGTATAACATAAAAAATAATTTAAAAAAAAATAATTTAAATTAAAAAATTGCCGTCTGCGTGAGATTTGAACGCAGTGTTCTTTATTTTTTCAATTCATAATAATAAGGATGTAAAACAAAAAATACTTTATAAAAAGTGAGATTTCTTCATTTGGCACTGAAGACAACATTTTCCCTGCAGTATATGATTGTTCCATAAACTTTCAGTGGCCATTTTGTTCCATACTGCCTTGCGGTTAAAAATACATAAAGCACAACTTGAGTATGTATTTACGTAATATTTTTCTAAAATACACACTAACATTATAAAAAAAAGGACTGAAGGCCTATTTAAAACTTTTGACAGTGCCAATTAAAACTTTTTCCCTTGAACAATTGTGCACCCAAACAAAAAGATTTGCCTACAACAATCTATACGTGCAATATATCATGAATACTATATACAACAGGTCCTATATTATCGTTGTACGGGACATACAAAACATGTATATGTGTTGGTGGGCTTCCGTTTCCCTCTTTTCCCCAAAAACAAAAAACTTCTGAAACCATTTAAATAAGAAAAGCAAATATACCAAATGCAATAAACAATCCCTACTAACGGAACTATCCAAAACGGGAAGGGACATCGCGTGTTTGCGCACGCTCTCCTCCACAGTCATGCAATCAAACAGCAAATGGACGGAATATGAATAATGATGGCAGTTGAAAACTTTTGTTTCTAGTCCGAAAAGAAAAATACTTCTACACCTATTACAGTGCAGCGTCTCAAAATTGGTTTCTCTTAAAAGTGAAAAACTCTTCAAAGTGGACAATTTTCATGGAACGTTTAATACATTTTATGATATTAAAATTTTACCTATTCATTGAAGAGGAGCGGTGACGACTTGGTCTCCACTTCTGCGAGTTCTTCACTGTAACTAGGTTTCTTAAATATGCGCTAAAACGCACACACACACACAAGAAGTAATTCTTTCCTCCAAACTAGAAATTTTAAACAAATACAAATATCGAAGATTGTTTGGAAGAAAAAGTATAGAATTTCTGTGAGAAACCGTTGCTTCTTTACAGTATGTGGGTGAAAAAAATTTAAAGACTTACATCAAAATTTGTGTTTTTTGGAATTTTCTTTGCCTCAGTATATTTCTTCACTTTCAACTTCGGTTATATTTTACTTTTCCACACTTTTTCTCCGTAATCAACAACCCTCCAAAAAGAAGCTTTCAAAAAGTAAGTATATGGTCATCCCCCAATTTGATCAGGAAAGTAGTGCAAAACTTGGATGATCTTCCAATGAAATTTTACAATGCGGCTTGTCATCAGGACGGAAGTACCCTCATTTTTTGGATTGCATTGCTTTATAAGTCTGTGCCTTCATTTGAATGAAGAAATTAAAAAAACTAAAACAAAAACAAGATTTTGTTTTCAAAATTTCGCTTTGTATTTTATCAGTATTTTTTGTTTTACACTTTTATTTTTCCTATTTTACACTCAAAAAAAAAGTGAAACTCTCTATTTCCACTAAAGCCATATTTAACCTTTATATTAGTTCATAGAACTCATTATGTTTGGAAAAAGTTTTATTTTAGTCAAAATAATTTTGCGATATGTTGCAGTTAAATGAACTAAAAACCCCCCGACAACAAGTCTACTAACCACAAATAAAGCCATAAACGATTTCCTAAATTTCCGGTATTTTTCTTTACCAGAAATAGTCATGTTATTTCTTTAAATTTGTAAATTATTACCAAAAATGTGTCCATCATGAACTTCGTTATGTTCACCTAAAGACATTCTTGCAATTTTTGAACTCCTAAGGGATTTCTCTTAAAACTACAAAATTTTCTTTAACTACTGAAATTTAATTTAGTTATTGTCTAATAAAGTTTCTCGTTGCAATTTGGTGTCGAAAAAATATTTACTTATTTTTCCATATCGGAGTGCATGCCAGCCTTGTAATACCGTTTAGTTAACATTTCTCAAAAAGTTTCCAAATTTTTCTAAAATTAATCAAAGGTTATCCTTTTCCTGGTGGGTTCACTGTTTTTTCAGGTATCATATATTTTTTAAAAATTAGACAAAACTTCTTCGCTTCTCGCCCCGGGGCTATTGAACCTGTTGGCCACCATAACAGAACGCTTAGCCACACTCAAGCCACAATTAAACGAACTTAATATGACATAACGGGACGACATTCTAACACTGCTTTCTGAGCAAGTCTTTAATATTAACGAATGAAAAAAAAAAATCTTTGTATATAAGTTGTATGTTTTTCCATTAAAAATCAAAACAACAAACTTAAAAATTGATCGTATCATTGCAAAGCCTTCTCAAAAGAACTTCTATGGATATTTCGAAAAAATCATAATGCGCATAAGGTTCAAAATACCACGGGTGTATGCAAATTTATTTCTTTTATTTTTCATTACTTTTTTTATTCGATTTTCTATTTTTTTGATGGAAAATTTTAATTAATTCTAAAACTAAAATGAAAGAACATAAAAAAAAAAAAAAAAAAAAAAAAAAAAAAAATTTTCACTTAAAATAGTAATCAATATCCAAATATTACCTCCCTATCGTTCTAGACTGAGAATGAAACAACGCAGACCAATGCAGCTATGTAAGCAGAGCCACCTGGGCCATGTAGCTCTTGTGCCATACAATGTACGAAGAACCCATACAGTCAAGCAGTTCTATTTTATTAGGACCACATGTTGGGCGACGTAAAGGAAAACCTTTATTTAAATAAACACAAACCATTTTGATTCGTTCCTTCTTACAAAATGCTGCGACCCAAATACAAACTTTTTGGACAGTAAAAATAAGCTAATTTTATATTATACTTCCAAAAATTTAGCAACAGATTTCCTAAAGAATATTCAAACATTGCATTACTCAGTATTCTTTTAACGCAAAAATGAAAAATTTCTGTAACATTTTTTTTTTTTGCTGATAAAGTTGCAATTTTCGCAAGAATATCAAAAAAACTGCCTAACAGAAATTACTACGCCCAAGAAACAAAAAAATTAAAAATATTTTTTCTCTGGAACGGAATTTGAGTCAACACGAAATTCCTCTTTGTCGTTATTTATTTTTCTTCAAAAGCCAAATAAACCCGAATTTAAGAGAACGGATTGTCTCTACATATAATCTTTTTTGAATCAAAGAAATGTTTTTTTGAGTGAAATGAAAACCCTTGTCTAGATTTCAGGACAGATAGAAATGATTGCCAAAATCTGTGAAGATCGGTTTTATACCCCCCATTGTTATATATGTATTATTAAAACTGGTTGTGCATAAAGAAGCTTCGATATGTAATGCTTAGTCCATCGTGAAGCAGATTATAAAAAAATGACAATGATTAGTACTGGCGGGCCAAATTCAACGCATGTCGCTCATCGAGTTCTGTTCTCGTATAGAGGAACATTTCGATCGCTAGTAAATTTTTTTGGATCACGCATTCGATCGTCAAATTTATTTTGTGCTACTATGTACTTCTTTTTATATTGCTGAAACCATATGGTAATAAGAAGCTGAAAAGAGAATTTCAAAATAAGTTTGTGATTCATAATATTGTTATTTCTGGAGAAATTATATTATTTTTGTGTGTTAAAAAAAATATTTATGTGTAAAAATATATATTTGTTTCCCTCGGTCTTTCGCGATTCGGATTCAGAAGGATGAGAACAAAGTGGCATTACTAAGGAAAATATTTCGGACAAAAGGCAGTCTTTAAGCATTGGCACTGTAAGTAGAGTAAGTGATTCTATTTTGAAGTGAGTGCTTTTTAACTATTGTGTTTTTAAGCATCCATAGATTTAAACGACGTTCTTGAAAAAATGAGATTTTTTGAAGCGGCTATTAAGGCATTCTTCTTTGATCGTTTCCCTAAATGCAAGTAATATTATATTTTACTTAAATGCTATTTTGCCCAAAATAGAATAATACTTTACCATTTTAACCAACTTCTTGTTTCGTTTTGTTCTACCTTATTTCAAAATCACTACCACTTCGTTTCGACTAGGCATTTTCCCAGCCATAAAATGGCAGGAGCACTATTAGCAGCAGGGATTGTGTAAGAGAGAGAGGCCAGTACCAACTGCGTTCCCCAAAACAACACCGAATCAGCGCTGATTCTTTTGGGACGCATGTCCCGATTTTAGAGCAGCTTCTACATAGCCGCTGATATGAATTGCTTATTTTAATAAAAAATTATTTTTCAGAAGTGATATCAACTTTGAGGTATAGACATTGTTTGGCGCGTTAAGGGAATAACAGTACTTACCTTTCATGCGTCTAATACATGGCCATGAATTTGGTTGGCAACTCCACCACCGTGAAACCGAGATGATCATAAACTTGGTTTGATTACTCCGTTTACTGCTATTGCCACCGATTCATTTCAGTGTAGATTGCCAGCTGCCTTTACCAATTAAACTCTATACCAAAAAACCCAACTGCAAACTCTGACTCTTGCTTAAGTATTTTTGCCTTGGAATTGCTACTATCGCTGTTCAACTTCGAGTTGAATACAATTCGATAACGACTTTGGTGATCCGCCCGTAAACTACATTACGACTCACGCGAAGTATTTGAATTCGACTGCGTGGTGGCCTCTGATCGGATTGAAATTTTCTCCACCATGAGGCTCAAAGTGAAGTCGAACTCTGTGGGAATGGTTTATATTTGGGACTATGAAAATCTGGAGCGAGGTTTTTGCATGGGTTCATTTAGAGTTAATTTTACTGACATCGGACATATAAAAAATTTTAACCGGAATCGGAATAGATTTGCTCCTGCATTGGCCGCAGGCTCAAGGAAATCAACTCTGGGAAATGTTTATAATTCGGGACCATATAAATTGTGACGCCGGATTTTGTCTATTGTCCAACTATACTTGACATCGCGAAGAACCAGATAATTTCAACGCATCGGATGTATTTTTCCTCCAGGTGGGCTGTGAAGTTAAGTTCAAATCTGGGAATCGGTTATAATTATGACCCGACACAATCAATTTTTTGCATGGTAGTTAGAGGACGATATTGACGATCACACTTCGGAATCAGATTAAGAAATTGTTGGCCATCAAGAGGCTCAAGAAAGATCCGGATATATGGAGGCTATATACCATGGTGTGGTGGTGGTATGGGCAAGTGTGCCAATAGCACCCGGACCTACAGTTCAATATAGGGGACCACCGTCGATGTCCAAAGTTAGCATAGCCCCGGCCTTGCATACACAAGGTTCATGGGGTTCGATTTCCTGCTTCGACCGAACAAACCAAAAAGTTTTTCAGCAGTGGATTATCCAAAGCTTCTGTAAGTGGGTTTTCACTGCAAGTGGAACGTCGTTCGGACTTCGGCCTATTTAAAAGCGATTGTCCCTTGTCATTGACCTTAACATGGAATCGGGGCAGCACTCAAGGTTGATAGAGAGAAGTTCACCACTGTGGTATCACAATGAGCTGAATAGTCTAAGTGAGGCCTATACATTGGGCTGCCACTTAACCTACATCCAATAAATAAGTAGTATTTTGTCAAGCTTCTTCCATTCTGTGGTGTTAGCGTGATTTCACTTAGACGGACGTTACAGGAAAATCGCAAGATAGACTCAGAATCTTCAGCCAAGGGCCATGAATATGGTACACATTTGCGGGACATAGACCACTATTCGAAATTATGATTGATTCTGAATTTATTAGTTTACAAAATGGTGGGTTTAGGACCAATGTATCTGCAGGAAATTTTTCGCATAGAACTTTGATATTAATTATAATCCGAGAGTAGTATTTAGGGTAATGATATCTTTTCTCTTTCTGTGTGCGAATGAGAAAGAGTAAATAATACTATTTCAATGTCAATCACCCAAATGGTCTCGAGTCCATATATTTTTTTAGATAGACCGAGAAGTTACATATTTACGATTCCTCTTACCAGTCAAACCATTAACCATATTTCACCCCTGATCTTCAATTGGAGGGCGAAAACAAGCAAAGCCACCCCCAGTACTTTGAGCATTAAACATATACATTTTCTATGGCGTCACAGTGAATGTGCGGTATATGGCAGGCCAGATATAGTCTCAGATGCCCATTGGCGTGGAAATTACCTACCAAGATTACATTAAGGCCATTTCCTAACCCATCATGACGAAATGGTGGGGAGCAAGGCCCCGCCCGGTTGATGGTATGGCGGTTCCAAAATTTTTTTCGGCAATAAAATGAAGTATCGCTTGAGTAACACGCGGATCATTTTATACGAAATGTATACACATACGAACATATCTTAATAAACTCCTTCTCGCTTACTCCACCAATGTGTGAAGATTTGATTTTTGTGAATTGAAAACAGACCGCTTGTAAAGATTGGTCGGTGTACTATAGAGCTAATATTGTCAATGTCATATTTAAGGGACCTCATTTCTTTTAATAGATGCATATTTTCTGGAATTCGTAAATACAAAAGCACATATACACTTGAAATTCCATATCATCCGAAGAGAGAAAGAAAGTAGACTGTGTTCTTGGTGTATCTTCACTATCATTGTCATCATTGTTATTAACAAATCGTAGCGTCCTAGTGAGAATTTCCCCAATGTGGAATTGTTTTCAGTTTGCGTGTATTTATATTGTTTTTAATTAGTTCAATATTAATACAATTAAATTTTTTTAGGGGTGTAAAAAAAATCTTAGCATTTTAATAATTGCTTTGCATGTGTGTAAATCAAGTATGCCAGCCCAAATAGGAAAAAATCTGTATTTTAGGGTAATCAATTTTTTAAATTACAAAATAATTGATTTAAAATATTTACGGGGGTGCTTTTTATTTCGAAGATTAGAGAATAAAAGTAAATAGTAATCGATCAACAAATTTGTTTTTTTTTTATTGTTCTTTAAAAAAAAGTATTCGTCATTAAGAATTTCGTATACTGTGGCATTTATCAAACACTATTGCCACTTCTGATTTATTGGTATCTCGCAAACATTGAAGGCATCAACCGCTTCATCAGGTGGACAACCTTTCAAACTGTTTACTTTTCGGGCTCATTACGCGTAATATCGACGATTATCATCTGTCATGTATGAAAAGGACGAGTTTCGAATTCAACCGCCATCTTATTTTTGGAGCATTTTTCGTCTCGACCAAGATCAATACGAGCTCTTTTTTGGGCGATTAAACAAATTCTTGTGGTATCCAAAGCGAAATAAATTTTTTGACGTATAAAAATTGTCAATCTTTAGGATAGAAGCATCCAGTTGGCACGATTGCAAACACTTAGGCGTTGCCCAATTTTCACATATAAAAGGCAACCCTGAGTATCGATATAAAAAAACAATGGAGCCAACTGTTGTGCAATGGTTAGTATGCCCCCTGCATACAAAGGGTGATCCAAAGGGGATTCCAGTTTCGACCAAACATCGAAAAAGGTTTTTCAGCGCGTGGTGGAATTGTACCCTCTCAGTAATCTCAGCTTTCTTAAGCGCGTACAGCTGCAATTTGAGGAACGCCTTTCGGATTCGGCTACAAAACAGAGTAGTCGTGTGCGATAGGGCTAGAGCAGGCGGTGGAGGAATCGGAACAGGGCCTGCATTTGATAAGAAGAAAAAGTTTCACAAGTTCACCATTTGTGGTATCACAATGGACTGAATATCCTAAGTGAGGACGGAATAGTCTTATAAGCGGCTTCCACTAAACCTAACATATCCCGGCTCTACGAAATAGCAAAGACCCAATGAAATAAAGACCCAGAAAGAAAATGAGATATGACCCCAAATATTTATACAGATAACAAAAACAACATTTTTAGGGACTTTATTCCATTTTCCTGAGGCCTTGTTTAGCTTCATTTTTAAGACTGTGATTTTATTTCATAATGAAATAACGCCACAAAATAAAAATTGAAATAATTTCCCAAAAATATATTTCGGGGCATTATTTCATTTTACCTAAATTTGCAATTAACCGAAAATTACAATATTTTTACTATTACAGCCTATGAAGTGATAGGTACGAGTATATAATAAATAAGCTAGTCAGTTCACAATTATATTCAGCCGTTGAAGTTTGAAAACTCTGAATTACGACATAATTTCGTGTGCAAGCAGAGCAAACGAACTCTTTTTATGTTCTGATCAGTCGGTTCGCCAGTGGATTTTTGCTTGCTTCTTGTGGTCTGCGAAGATTATGATTAGTTTCCGGTCGCCGAAAAGTGCCCCAATATTTAGAATGTTAAGATTCTCAAGAAAATCCCCAAAAACAAGGTTTTTTTTTTGAAAAAAAAAAAATATTTTAAAGTAGTAAAATTGTGTGGCCAAAGTTGGTAGAATTCTTTCAGAAATTGTAGTTTTTTTATTGTTTTGTAGATTGGTTTTGACGTTTTGGTAGATTTTGCAAAAAGGTACTTCATTTTCTATAGACATAAACTTCTGACAAAATTTTCTATATCGAAAATAACATTTTTGAGAAAATGTTCTATACATGTTTAGGAACGAAAAGTCTTACTTTTAAATGTTCAATAGTAAAATTTGGGTGGTAGATACGTTGCAAAGTTGGTCAGAATTCTACCAGAATTTGTAAGATTTTTTCGATTGATGAAACTGAAAATTTTGACAAAATTTCTTTACTTGGAGGATATAAAAAAATTTTTAGACAAATTTGTCTATAGAAATAAAATTTTGACGATTTTCTATAGAACAATTAAAAACTTTGACGAAAATTTGATTTCTTAAATAAAGACGAAATTTTAAGATTTTCGAATTAGAATAAACAAAATTTGAGCAAATTTTCGTATGAAATAAAAGTTTGGACTAAATTTTCTAGTTAGAAATAAAATTTGACAAAAACTTCTTATAGGAAAAAAATTTGACGAAACCTTCTGATAGAAATCAACTTTTGGCAATATTGTCATAGAAATAAATTTTGGCAATTGTGATTGAATAATTTTCAAAATTTTATTAGAACAAGAATTTGACAAAATTTCTATGAAACAAAATTTTTGAAAAATTTTTATAAGAAAAAAAAAACAAAATTTTCTATAAAATAAAATTTTGAAAATTTTTCTAAAAAATAAAATTTTGACAAAACTTTCTATAGAAATAAATTTGTTAAAAAAGATTTGTTTAAACGATTTCTCGAAAAAATCCCAAATTTATGGAAATTTCCCACCAAAACCCCATGTCCCCAACTGAGAAATTTCGTCCCCATTCATGAAAAAATATCCCCAATTTGGGGAAAATCCCAATACTGGGCATACACTGGTTCCTGAATAAAATGAACATAAATAAAAAAATTGGGGAAAAAACTATTGTGAAATACGAATGCAGATGAAAATCATGCAAGCTAGGATTAATTTGGAAACTCTGTAGAAGCTAAATATTACGTTGAACACAGACACCATTGATTGATAAGTATGTTAATATCTAAAGACCGGTACTATGTTCATTCTTGCGAAAAAATTTTTATAGAAACCATTATTTCGCACATAGAAAGCGGTGTTTATTTAGGTAACAGGGAGCGCTATTTAACAGGGAGCGATATTGAATTAAGTTGGTGGTTGCTGCTTGTTATTACAAAATTAACATTTTATTTTTCCTTGGGCAATTGATTCTGCTACTCCTTTGATCCTTGTGTATATTTTTGAACAAAAATCATCATCTGGTTTGTGTTATAAAATAGTTATAAAATTATGTTAATAAATAAATTATTTTCTTAATTAACATTGGCAAATGGCGCCATGCTATAACGTCAGTTTGCAACTCGAAAAAAAACA
>PGFW01072853.1:0-13510 GCA_003123925.1 Haematobia irritans | reverse complement strand
ATATGTTAATTTCGCGAGAAGGATGATGAAACCGGCTTGTGGTTTCATAAAATCTCAAAATGATCTCCTCCCTACGCGGATACCAGATTGCAACATCTGTGTACATGCGTGAACCGACTAAATGCCATTACAGATGGTTATCCATTGGCAATACGACGGACGGAGAGAGAGAAATCCCATTTCATGACTGCTTAATAAATCAGGATATTCCCAAAAATGTATGAATGTAACAGAGATTTAAATCCTTCGCGGTATGGCTAATAAAAGACGCGCTGTGAGCAATGGTAAATATCCACAAGTATTCAGACACTATTTTTTTTTTGGTCTCCTCTTAAAATTATCACGCTCCTCACAGACCGGCGATTTATGTCACGTTAGCCAACACCAGGCCAAACACAGGATCCGGGATGCCAGGACAGAACAAGGAAGATCGATTCATTAAAAAACCATATGGAAAATCCCTGATCAGAAGGAAGATTGATGGAAACCATCAAGAAGGAACAGCAAGCTTAAAACACCCAGGCCATTTTGGCATGCAACCCACACGAAGCGTTAGCAGTGGCAAGCGTTCATGCATGAGACTGGCAGTGATGATTACATATCGTGTGCAAATTCGATCTACGATTTTCGGGGACAGGCCGGAAGCAAGTCTGCGCAACTTGACCAGTCTGCCCAAAAAAAAAATAATCAAATCAGTTTAATACTACTGCCTGCCTTTAAATTCGATGATTGGGTTTCTTGCTCGGGACACCATAAGACCCATCACGAATATAAGACCTCAAATATCTGCAATAAAAGAAGCTGCCATTGGATTTACAGGCAGCGGCAGTAGTTAACTGTTTTTTTTTTTTTTTTTTGGCAGACTGGTCATAGCTTCTAGGTCTACTTGCTTCGGCTGCTACCCCTGGGAAAATTGTACACGAAATAATTTTGCACACGATGATTGATCATCACTGCCAGTCCTCATGACATGTAACGCTTAGCCACTGAATGCTATCGCGCGTGTTGCCTGTGTTGCATGCCTAAGGCCTTTGGTGTTTAAAGCTGCCTGCTTCTATCTGTGATGGTTGACCTTATCGTTCTCCGATCAGGGGATTTTCCATATGGTATTAATGAAATGTATCTCCTTTGTTCTGTCCTGCATTCGGAAGAATCCTGTCGTTGTTTGCTGTGTTTTGGTACCGTGGACATAAATCGCCGACCTTCGGGGCGTCGATTTTTAAAGAGGAGATCCAAAAAAAAAATATGGAGACTGAATATTACCAATTGCTGTTGCATCGATGCGCGTCTTTATTAGCCATACCGCGAAGGATTTAAATCTCTGTTACATTCATTAACATCTTTGTGGAATATCCTGATTTATTAAGAGTCATGAAAGGGATTTCTCTCTCTCCGTCGTAGTAATTGCCAATGGATACCATCTGGTAATGGCATTTAGTCGGTTCACGACTTCCGCATGTTACATAAGATGTTGCAATCTGGTATTCCGCGTAGGGAAGGAAGATCATCCTTTGAGATTTATAATGAAACGCACAAGCCGGTTTCATCATCCTTCTCAGAGTTCAAATCCTAAACAATATTTGGTCGCATTGGATTATGATACGAAGATTATCTTCTCCCTAAGGGTAAAAAAAATAATGACAAACGGTTATGCATACAAGTATGTTTTTGTATTAATGGTATGTATTGCAGTTTTCCTAGCGAATGAAAAATATTCTACAAAAATTTTATCGAAACTTAATACTGCACAACTGAAACAGATAAAAAAAAATCCAGTTTCAGTATTGTCCACCCTAAGTGCAAATTTTAGTGGATTGTGTATTGGAATAAAAAGTAACTTTCTTCCCAAAGTATTTGCTTCAAAGCGATAAAATAGACTATAACCTTTGAAATTACTTTATCTAGTTGATAATCTATACAATTTACGATTTTAGGCTATGGCTGCCAAAATGACAACATACTAATTCGCATGAAACACTTTCAACAAATAGATTAGTAGAGTTGTTTGAAAAAGTTTTAAAAAATTTGAAGGTTTTTCTAACAAACTTTGTTTTTTAAAAGCGCATTCTCAAAATCCCCTTATTTTTTCCACTTCAGATGCAGGTCCTTATGGATTTCAAGTCCACAAAACAACTTTCAATTACCAATTTTATTACCCGCCTGGGATTTGCAAGCCTGTGTCGTTTTGACTTTTTACTTCATGGCAAGTCTTTTTTGGTATAGGTTTTGGCAACTTCGATAAATTTTTAAATTTTTTTGATAATTTTTATATAAAAAACAAGTAAGGAAAGTCTAAAGGTCGAGCGGGGCCGACTATATTGTACCTTGGCCACCATTTTGTAGATCTTAAATTTGTCGATACCCATATCAACATCCGTCAAGATGTCTTTGGGTATTATGATAAAGGTTCTGTCCAAATGCATACATTTAATAATCACTCGATTTGGACAGAATTTTGACTAGATTTACCAAAATCTAGAGACTCAAAAATTTAGTGGCTTTAATTGCAGTTAGAGTGGAAACACAAATTTTAGTATAAAAAAATATGGGAAACATTTAAATATGAGCATTTTTAAGGAAAACTTTCGCTAAAAGTCTCTAATTTATGATTTATCTTCGATATATATGTTTAGTACGTTTAGGAAAATAGTGTAATTTTACAACTTTTCCGACTAGCAATGGCGATTTTACAAGGAAAATTGTTGGTATTTTTGGACAATTTCTTGTCGAAATCAGAAAAACTATATTGGGGAGCTATATCTAAATCTGAACTCGATTTCAAACCCAAATTTGGCACGCATAGCTTTACAATTGCTAATTTACTCCCTGTGCAAAATTTCAACTAAAATCGAGTTTTAAAATTGGGCCTCTGTTGTCATATGAGTGTAACATCGGAGTCCCGGAAAAGCTACATATGGGGAGCCTATATCTAAATCGTGAGACCGATCTTTCAACCAAATTTGGTCACGCATAGCAACAATTGTAATTCTACTCCCTGTGCCAAAATTCAACTAAAATCGTTAGTAAAAAAATTGGTCTCTGTGGTCATATGAGTGTAAAATCGGGGGCGAAAAGGCTATATATGGGACTATATCTTAAATCTGAATCAGATCTTTTAATAAAATTTTGGCACGCATGAGCGTACAATGCCTAAATCTACTCCCTTGTGCAATATTTCAACAAAAAGTTGCGGCACAAACTCTCTGGCTTTAGGACCATTATTAGGTCCATATCGGGCTGAAAAGATATTATGGGGACTATATGCTAAATTCCGAACCGATTTCAATCAAATTTTTTGCACATTTTGGACATTACTACATAATTGTACTCCTAGTGCAAAAATTTTTCAACCAAATTCGGCCAAAATCTGGCTTCTGGGACCATATAAGTCCACATTCGGGCGAAAGCATATATATTGGGAGCTCATATCTAAATTCTAAACCTGCGATTTCAATCAAATTTTGCAACACTCGATATTACGGACTAATGACGGCGATTCGATTGGGAAAAAAGGTGCAACCATTCTTCGAAATTTATTGTAAAAATATGAAGGGGACACTGTCATAGCTTTTGGATCTGGTAATCATTTACAATATTATGAATTAACAATAACTTTGGATTGACCACTATCATTTGGTGCGAAGATACAATGAGGGAAAGTAGTGTAAACATCAGGGCAACATATTTTTTTGCGAAAACGAAACTGCCCTAAGTGTTTGTGTTTGTTACAAATTTCAAGCAATCGGGACACAACTTGGCTGCTGGGTCCATATTAGTGCATCTCATCGCTCGCGAACGATATATATGGGGAACTATATCTGAATATCTGAAACCGATTTCTTTCCAAAATCATTAGGCGTCTATTCGACCCAAATTGGAACATGTTGCAAAATTTGAAGCGATTGACTTAAAATTGCGACCTAGTCGTTTGATCACCAAAATTGTGTTTCACGGACGGACCGGGACGACGGACATGGTTATATCGGACTCAGGGACCGACCCCGCAGCATTATTCCAAAGACACCATGTCTATCTCGTCATCCTTCGGTGTACACAACATATGCCTACTTTATAATTACCCTGTTCCACAGTGTGGGTTAGAGGTATAAAAATTTCTGCTGCGTGAATTTGAACCAGCGTTCTTTATTTTTTCATTCTTACAATAAATAACATCTGAAGAAGTAGTTAGAACGTGCATGCCGTGGTGTCTATATTAGCCGTTAACAATATTTATTATTTATTATATTTTTACTTTTTTTATTGATTTTATATTCTTTTTAGAGGAAATTTAATTGTCAAAACCTAAATTTCTCACTAAACACGCGTCCTATTCCCTACTTTCTAAGGATTATCCAAAAGTACGGCATCGGAGTGGAAAAAAATCGATTAAGGTATCCCGGGATGCGATTTAAAAGAAAATGTATTTAGTTGAATAACTTTCATTTTTTTTGCTGGGACGCAAAACGAAGATTACTGAGTATCCATAAAAGAATTACTGTTCTATCCATATTACGCCATAAATAATTTAGACAATTTGGCTTTAGAAATTGTTATAGATTTAGCACAAAACGAGTCTTGAGACTTGTATGGCGCCTAAGCGACATTTTTTCAATTTAGAATTCAATTTTTTTCCTGTGAAACTATAAATTTTTATAAAATTAAAACAATAGTTCACGTTATATTTATAAATCAGAAATATTGGCCCTAGACAAAATTTTATTTCTATCGAAGGAATTTGTCAAAATTTTTTTCTATAGAAAATTTGCCAAATTTTATTTCTATAGAAAATTTTGTCAAAATTTTATTTCTATTAAAAAAAATTTTTTTGTAAAAAATTTTTTTCGCTATAGAAAATTTTGCCAGAATTGTATTTCTCATAGAAAATTTGCGTTCGTCTGAAAACTTTTTTTTTTGAAGATTTTGTCAAAATTTTTATTTCTTAGCAATATTTGTTCAAAAGACTTTATTATTACCCTTCGCCACACTGTGGAACAGGGTATTATAAGTTAGTGCATATGTTTGTTAAACACCCAGAAGGGAGACGAGGTAGACACTATGGTGTCTTTGGCGAAATAATGCTCAGGTGCCGTTTCCCTGAGTCGTATGATCCATGTCGTCAGTCCGTCCGTCCGTCTGTCTGTGAACACATGTTTTTGTGATCAAAGTCTGGGTCGCAATATAATCCAATCGCCGCTTTAAAATTTGGCACGTGCTTACTTTTTTTGGGTCGAGAATATGAACCCTCATTGATTTTTCGGAAGAAATCCGTTCAGATTTAGATATAGCTACATTACATATCTTTCGCCCGATATGAACTTATATTGGGGGGGGGCCCCAGAAGCCATAGTTTTTGCCCTTGGCCGTTTGAAATTTTGCACTAGGACTTAAATTAGTATATAGTCATGTGTGCCAAATTTGATTGAAAATCTGTTTCAGATTTAGACTCATAGGCTCGCCATATATATCTTTCGCCCGATATGGACCAAATATCGTTCCTAGGAAGCCAGAGTTTTGGCCCAAATTTGGTTTGAAATTTTCACTAGAAGCATAATTAGTAGGTGTAGTTAATTGTTACTCAAATTTGATTTAAATCGGTTCAGATTTAGAATAATAGCTCCCTATATATCTTTCGCCCAATGAGGGCTAATCATTGGGTCCTAGAAGCCAGATTTATTTGGCCCCAATTGGATTGAAAATTATGTACTAGGAGTACAATTAGTAGTGTAGTTCAAGTGTGCGCAAATTTTGATTGAAATCGCGTTCAGATTTAGATATTGTCCCATATTATAGCTTTGGCCGATTTACACTCATTGACTGACCAGCGAGGCCAATTTTTTTACTCCGATTTAGTTTTGGAAATTTTGCCACAGGAGTATAATTAGCTTGTAGCTGTGCGTGCAGATTATAGATATACGCTACCATATTTATATGTTTTTTCTTGATTTCGACAAAATGGTCAACAATACCAACATTTTTCCTTGATAAAATCGCCTCTGCTTAGTCGAAAAGTTGTAAACTGACTGTAATTTTCCTTAACTTCAAATACATATATATATTATATATCGAGCGATAAATCATTAATAACTTTTGTGAAGTTTCCTTAAAATTGCTTCAGATTGAATCTTTCCCATATTTTTTTACTAACATTGCGTTTCACCCTAGTGCATAAGCCGACTTAAATTTTGGTCTAGTAGAATTTGTTAGAAGTCTATTTCAAATTCCTGTCCAGATCGAGAGATATTTAAAAATGTATGTATTTGGGACAAACCTTTTATATATAGCACCCAACACAATTGACGGATGTGGTATTGGTAATTCGAAAATTAGACTGTACAAAAGTGTGTGCAGGGTATATATAGTCGCGCCCCGCCCGACTTTTAGGACTTTCCTTAACTTGTTTTTGTCTATTTTTTACCTATTATTGATCACGGAGGCCCAAAATTATTCTCCCATTTACGGGTTTGCTGAGATTAGCAAGGATTGTATTCTAACTATGCATGTCAAATTTGCTCGTCAAAGAATCGGTCATTATTTAGATATTAGCTCCCATATATATACTTATATATATATATAATATATATATATATATATATATATATATACTATAGCATACTATGATATATATCTTTTATATATACTATATATATTATATAGTATATACTATATATATATTATATTACTATATATACTATATATATAATATATATATTATATATTATATACTCTATATACTTATTATACGCCAGAGGTAGGAAAATATGGTAAAATGTTTCTTATTTTGGAGCCATTTTCAATGGGAGTTTAATCCATATTGACTTCGATAGTTTCCACAGAGAATACATTTTTAATATGCCAACTAGGTGTGTAACTTGATCTTAATTATGGCCAAAAATTACCCCACATTTTACACAAAATTGCTGTTGATGATTTCACCATATCGTAGTCATATTCTACCACAACTTTGTAATGCCAAACTTTTCACAGAATGGATCGAATTTTAAATAAAGCTCCGACTTGTGGAAATATCACCCGGAATTGGCCCAAATAATATAATCACAACCCACAATTGGACAACACATATCTTGGCTAGGAGTTGACCATATGCCTTGATTAAAATCGCCACTTGCTGAGTAGCAAAATTTTAAATATTACTCAATTTTGTCGCTATATCTCGAATACATACGTGTATATGTTTATCCCAAGGTGTGAGCCGATTTAATTTTTAATTTCTGGGCAATTTAGTAGAAGTACAAAAAAATTGTCTCCAAATCTTTCCAGAATATTAAATATTTGTATTATAGGAATATAAATTTTGATAATAACTCCCAACTAATTTGAAGGAGTTGATATGAAAACATAAATTTTGGTCTACATAATGGTGAAGGGTATAATATAGTCGGCCCCGTCCGACTTTAGACTTTACTTACTTGCTTTTTACTAACCATTGTGTATCCACCCTAGCTGCATTAGCCAACTTTAAATTTTGAGTCGTATAGGAATTTTAAGTCTATCAAATTCTGTCCAAATCAGATGTGATATTTAAATGTTGTATTTTGGGACAAACCTTTATACTATAGCACCCACACAATATTTGGCGGATGTGGATATCGGTATTCGAAAATTTAGATCTACAAGGGTCGTGCAGGGTATAATAATAGTCGGCCCCGCCCGACTTTGGACTTTCCTTACTTGTTTTTTATCTACATATTGTGAACTTGGCAGCAAAATATTTATTTGATTTTCAAATTGTAGGTAAACGCATCAACTTTTTTTCTTAAATAAGTGTCTACAATAAAATTTTAAAATAATACCTATATTTCTGATTCAAATATCAGGATTTCAAAGGATTGTCCTCAATAAAGGACTAAATATCTTTATTTGCCAAACATCTAATTCTTCTCGGAAACTAGTAGCATTGCTTATAAAGTCATAATGAGAAAGCAGGTAAAATTGTCATCACAACCATCATCCACTTAACCAAACTAGACAGTTCTCAAAAGCAAGGTAGACAAAATGAGACATGATTGTTTTTTAACATGTCTAAACACTAATTATTTCAGTCTGCTTAGCCATTTGGCCTTTTTCTTGGGAAAATTTCCCGAAAAAAGGGAGAAACTGAAAGAGTACCCAAGTGAAGATTGACAACAGCGTAAATTACAATCGTGGGCGCGGTTGTAGTTTTACCAGGATTTCCTTAGCGCCGCTTAGCCCTATTTTGCCAAATTTCGCATTTATGACCCAAATTCCAACAATCAGACAAAAAAACCGATTAGCAATAGTATAATGCCAGGCCCAGAACAACACTAAAAACAATAGCAAAAAGAACCAAACCATAAACGCCCAGGCGCACTCACGCTTATAATTCATCACCTGACCAAGAGTAGAAATGAAATAATCTGCATATTATTGACTGACAAGTCAAAGGAGATGGAGGAGATTTCATTTCTTGGAATTTTAATTATTTCGGATGTTTTTGCATCAAGACAGTGGTTTAAGTGTTTTAAAATATATTTTACTGTAAATAATTTATAATATCAGAAATATTGGACCTAGACACAATTTTATTTCAAAGAAACTTTTGGTCCAAATTTTATTTCTGATAGAAAATTATGGACAACATTCTTATTTCTATTTAGAACATTTTCGTCAAAATGTATCTTTTATTAGAAAATTTTGTCAACATTTTATTCCATAGAAAATTTTTCAATTATTTTTTATAGAAAATTTGTCAACATTTTATTTCTATATAAAAATTTTGGCAACATTTTGATTTCATATTTTTGTCAAGAATTTTATTTTCTATAGAAATTTTTTTCAAATATTTATTTGTACCGAAAAATTGTATTTCTGTGTAAAATTTTGTCATTATTGTATTCCTACTAACCAAATGTTTGTCAAATTTTATTTCTAGTACAAAATTTTACTTGTATAGAAATTTTTTTGTAAATTTTGTTAAATTTGATTTCTATATAAAATTTCGTCAAAATTTTATTTTATTCGAATTTTGTCAAAACTAGTTTCTATGAATAAATTTTTGTCGCAATTTTATTTACGATGGAAAATTTGTTACAATTGTATTCTATAGAAAGTTTTTGTCAACAATTGTATGTCTATTAAAATTTTTGTTCGAAATTTTTATTTCTATAGAAAATTTTGTATAAATTTTATTTCTATAGGTATTTTCGTCAAATTTTATATTATAGAAAAATTTGATCAAATTTTATTTTTCATGGTAGAAAATTTTTCGTTAAAAATTTAAGTGCGTGCTAAATAATTTTGTCAAACATTTTATATCCTCATAGAAAATTTTGTCAACATTTTATTTCTATAGAACACTTTTGTCAACATTTTATTTTCAGATATAAACTTTTTATCAAAATTGTATCAAAATTTTATTTCAATTTTATTTTCTAAAATTTTTATTCCTATCAGAAAATTCTTGTTTCTATGGCAAAATTTTCCCAAAATATTATTCCTATTAGACAAAATTTGTCAAAATTTTATTTGCTATAGACAATTTTTGTCAATATTTTTATTTCTTAGAAAAATTTTGTCAAAAATTTCGTTTTTTATAGAAAATGTGTCAAAGTATTTATTCTATAGGAGAATGTTGTCACAATTTTATTTCTTTAATTAGAAAATGTTGTCACAATTTTATTTGTATGAAAAATTTGGTCAACATTTCTATTTCTATAGAAAATTTTGTCAACATTTTATTTCATATAGAAAATGTTGTTCACAATTTTATTGCTATAGAAAATTGGTCAACATTATTATTTCTATTCGGAAAATTTTGTCAGAAATTTTATCTATAGAAATTTTGTCAACCATTTGGTTGATAGAAAATTTTGTTTTAAAATTTTATTATCTTTAGAAAATGTTGTCAAAATTGCTATTTTTTTAGAGCAATTTTGTTTAAAAAATCTTTATTACTATAGAAAATATTGCAAAATATTTATTTTGTATTAGAAAACTTTTGTCAAAGAATTTTATTTTCTTCTATAGAAAGCTTTTGTCAAGATTTTATCTTCTATTGAAAATTTTGTTAACAATTTTATTTCTATCAGGATATTTCGTCAATTTCTATTCTATAGAAAAACATTTGGTCAAAATTTTATTTCTGTAGAAAATTTTGTTTTAAACAATTTAAGTGCTGTAAATAATTTTCTGTCAACCATATTTATTCCTATGAAATTTTGATCCAACATTATTATTTCTATTAGAATTTTTTCAAAATTTTTTTATTTTTCATAGAAATTTTGTCAACTTGCTATTAGAAAATGCTCTGTTTACAATTTTTATTTCTATAGAAATGTCAAATTTTATTCTGTACTTAGAAAAAATTTGATCAATCATTTTATTTTCTCATAGAAAATTTTTGTCACAACATTATGTTTCTTATAGGAAAACTTTTGTAAAATGTTATTTCTTTAGAAAATTTTTGTCAAATCTTATTTTCAATAAAACTTTTTTCAAGTTTTATTTCTAGTAGAAAAAATTGTCACAATTTTATTTCTGGTAGAAAATGTTGTCACAATTCTATTGTATATACGAAAATTTGGTGCACATTTTAGTCTACTTAGAACATTCTTGTCAACATTTTGTTTTCTATTAGGGAATATTTGCAAAATTTTATTTCATAGGAAAATTTTGTCAAAATTTTTTTCTTATTTAGGAAAATTTTATAAAATTATTCTCAATTAAATATTCGTCAATGTTATTTTATTGAAAATTTGTTACAGTGTATTTTCATTAAATTTGTTCAAAATTATATTTCTATTAAAATTTTGTTATATTTTATTTCTGTAGAAAAATTGTTCAAAATTTATCTAGAGAAAATTTTGTTCAACATTTTCATTTCTATAGAAGATTTTGGCTCAACTTCTACTTTCTATTTAGAAACGTTTAATCAAAATTGTGTCAAAATTTTATTTTTAAAATTTATTCTATAAAACATTTTTTTCAAAAATCTTTATTTTATAGAAAAAATTTCCCAAAATTTTGTTGCTATGGAAAAATTTTCAAAATTTTATTTCTTTAGTAAATTTTCCCAAAATTTTATTCCTATAGAAAACTTTGTCAAAATTTTATTTCTATAGAAAAATTTGTTAAAATGTTAGTTCTGTAGAAAATTTTGTCAAAATTTTATTGTTTTCCAAAACATGTAGATTTTACTTTTATGAAAATTTTTGCTAAAGTTTATTTCTTATAGAAAATGTGTCACAATTTTATTTCATATAGAAATTTTGGTCAAATTTTTATTTCTCTAAGAACAATTTTTTCTTAAAATTTTATTCCTATTAGAAAATTTGTTGCAAAATGTTATTTAAATTTTTTAGTTTATCAAAAAAAAACATATTTTGAAACAATTTTATTTCCTATCGAAAATTCATCAACATTTTATTTCTGTTAGAAAATTTTGTCAAAATTTTATTTTTTGTAAATTTTGTCAAAATTTTATTTCTATAGGAAATTTTGTCAAAATTTTTTATTTCTATATAGAAATTTTCAAAGTTTATTTTTATAGGATTTTTGCCAAATATTTTCATTTCTATAGGAAAAGTTTTGGGTGTCAAATAACTTTATATTCTTATTAGAAATTTTGTCACAATTTTTTTTTAGAAAATTTTTTTCTTTAAAAATTTTGTCAAATCCTATTGTTCATATTTGAATTATCTATGGAGAATTTTCCCAAAATTTTATTTTCTATAGAAATTTTTTTCAAAATTTTATTTGCTATAGATAATGTTGTCAAAAATTCTTTATGGAGATTTTTGAAAAAAAAATTTATTTGTATAAAAAATTTTATACAAAGTTTTGTCATCATTTGATTTCTTCATGGACTAATTTTTCCAAATTTTATGTTCTACTAGAAAATTTTTGTCAAATTTTTTTTCTATTAAGAAAATTTGTCAAAAATTTTATTTCTATGGAAAATTTTATCAAAATTTTATTTCGTATAGAAAATTTTGTCAAAATTTGATTTCTATTTCAAATTTTATCTTAATTTTTTTAATTTATAAACAACAAAAATGATTTTTGCAAAATGTTATTCCTATAGGAAATTTGTCAAATTTTATTGCTTCTATAGAATATTTTGTCAACTTTTATTCCTATAGAAAATGTTGTCCAATTTCGTATGGTAAATTTTTGAATAAAATTGCGAAAAATTGTTATTTCTATAGAAAAATTTTTCAAATTTTTTTTCTATACGTCCGCGGTAAAATTGAATACTGAAATAAGTTTTAGCTGGAGAGGAAAATATTTTACAAAAGCCAAAAAATCCTCTAAGAATATTTCTACTCAATCTACTACCAAATTAAAAAATGTTACCAGTTCCACCGAAAGATTAATGCAAAATCAATGCAGTCGGGGATGGTTAAAAAATTACCAACCTATACCAGTTTCAGGATCGAAATAAATTATTTTCATTGTCCTTTTGGCTATTTTCTTGGGTATTTATTTACATGTTTTAATATATTCAAAAAAAAAATATTTAACATTCGTTTACGGCCTTTTCATGGTAGCTCCGTTGGCATTCTTAAACTTTGCTTTAGTTTACATGAAAGTAAATTTCAGATTCTTGTCTGCCAATAACTTTACTGAAAATTTTCTGCCAGTTAAGTTCCTAACTGACATAGGAATCGTGATAGGCAAGATGGATAGCGAATGTCATATATACGATTTAAAAGTTTCGTTAGGTTAATTATTGCCACTAACGGCGAGCTTCCATGAAAATGGGGGTTAATGGACATTTTGTATCCTAATATTAATTTCCGCCTGAATACCATCTGTATTTTAAACGCTGGCTGGTCTCTCAATTTTTTGGAAAATTTCTATTATTGCCCAGGAATCAATGCAAAAGGAATAGATGATGCCAGAAGAACTATTCTCAAGCCTATTTGACCCCCCGTAATCATTTGCCCAAATTGAGCACATCACTTCAGATATTCCCATATCGAAATGCCTATGCGACTATTTGGCTCATCATGAGGTCATCTTCATTTAAAGATATCTTTTTAATAAGCCACTTTGCGTATCTTTCTGCACATTAGCACAGGTGAAGGCAACATCGAACATGAGAAACGAGCCATCCAACTTTACCAACCAACAAACAACCCAACAAACTCCTACTTTCTTCCTCTTCTTTTTTCCAGTTTTTCAAACTGAACATGTCCGTCCCTCTCTGTTTTTGGTTTTTCTTGTTTTGGGAATGAGGTTTTGTGTTTCTCCGCTAAATGACTTTACCAGTTTTTATGAGGCTTCGCCAAATTTATAGCTTTTTTCGTCACTCGTTAACTGCCTTCAGCTTAAAAATCTCAACCTTGGATTTGTTCTGTGTGTTTCTTGAAGATCCATCGAGATCTTACAGTTCTCAGTGTATACTGTCGGACCAGTTTACCTGTTGCCATTGGAGTTTGAATATCGTATGCGTACATGGGTTATGTTTACTAAGGTAAGCCGGCCCCCGCATATCTCATACTGGCTCATCTGTGATCTCTCTCTCATT
>PGFW01072842.1:7258-19010 GCA_003123925.1 Haematobia irritans | reverse complement strand
TCTTTCATATCATATTCAAGTCTCAAGCGTCGTCATTCTTTTTACGAAATTCTCCTACATTAATAGCCATAAATAGAATTGGACACAAAATTTGAAGTTTCATAGACGATTCAACATAAAATTGAGTGATGATTTATTTGAAAAAAAAAAAAATGTATACGTCATTATTCAAGTGTAAAATTATTTATAACGAATTACTTATCAACCATGCCAAGGACTTCATATAACAGGTTGTAAGTAAAAATCAGTATCTTTAAAATGAAATTGATGTTAAAAAAATCCATTCATTTTTAAGGAATTTTCAAATATTAGACATGATTTTATTGATGGATCTCTAATAGAAACCCCCTTTCTATTGACAAAAATATGAGACATTCCTTTTTTTACAAGACTTATTTTCATTGTGGCCTATCGTGAGATTTGGACGCACCTTTAGGTACTGTGGGTCGAGCATACATTCAATATTGCATTGAAAATTTGACCATTAAAAAAATGTTCAAAGTTAGATCCATTGTTTTGTCACTCGAGCCAAAATAGTTATCTACCAAAAAACTACAAATATAAAAATCTTTATTTCGCACGTGTTTGATCAAAGTTGTGTGGCTTATTATAAAAAAATATTTCTTCGGAGAATGTTTTTTGCCAAATTTTTATTTCTATAGACAACTTTACAAAATTATATTTCCATAGAAAATTTTGTCAAATTTTTACTTCCAGAAAAATTTTGTCAAAATTATATTTCCATAGAAAATTTTGTCAAAATTTTATTTCCATAGAAAATTTTATTTCTATGGAAATTTTTATCTAAATTTTATTTCTGTACAAAATTTTATCAAAATTCTATTTCTATAGAAACATTTTGTTAAAATTTTATTTCTAGGACATTTTTTGTCAAAATTCTTATTTTTATAGAAACTTTTCTTTTTAACAGGTAAATTAAACAAAAAGGCGAAAACAACACATAAAACCACAAACACTTTTAGAGAGAGCCACCGTGGTGCAGTGGTTAGCATGCCCGCCTTGGCATACACAGGGTGTTGCGGTTCAAAACCCTGTTTCGACCAAACATCAAACATTTTTTCAGCGGTGGATTTCCTACAAACTCTGGTGACATTTTTCTGAGTATTTTCAAAGCTTCTCTAAGTGGTTCACTGTAATGTGATACGCCGTCAAGACTCGCTATACAAAAGGGAGGTCCCTGTCATTGAATCTTAACTATAGAATCGGCCCAGCACTCAGTGATAGAGCGAAGGTTCACCACTGTGATATCATAATTGGGACTGGAAATAGTCTAAGTGAGCATGAAATATCGGGCTGCACCTAACTTTTAAACTAGATAGAAAATTTTGTCAAACTTTATTTATATATAAAATTTTGCCAAAATTTTATTTTTCTAAAGAAATGTTGTCAAAATATAGAACGTTTTGTTAAATTTTATTTTCTATAGAAAATTTTAGTCAAAATTTAATTTCTTGTAAAAAATTGTCAAATTTTATTTCTATATGAAATTTTTTGTCAAAAGTTATTTCCATAGAAAAAATTTGTCAAGATGTTATTTCTATAGAAAATTTTGTTAAAATTTTATTTCTATAGAAATTTTTGTCAAAATGTTATTTCTATGGAAATTTTTATCTAAATTTTATTTCTGTAGAAAATTTTGCCAGCATTTTATTTCTACAGAATTTTTTTCTAAATTTTATTTCCATAGAAAATTTTATCTAAATTTTATTTCTATAGAAAATTTTGTCAAAAGTTTATTTCCATAGAAAAAAATGTCAAAAAAAAATTTTATTTGTATAGAAAATTTTGTCAAAATTTTATTTCTAAAGAAAATGTTGTCAAAATTCTATTTCGCTAGAAACTTTGTTAAAATTTTATTTTCTATTAGAAAATTTTGTTCAAAATTTATTTCTCTAAAAAATTTTTTGTCAATATTTTATTTCTATAGAAAATTTTGTCAAAAGTTTATTTCCATAGAAAAAATTGTCAAAATTTTATTTCTATACAAAATTTTGTTAAAATTTTATTTCTGTAGAAATGTTTGCCAAAATTTTATTTCTATGGAAATTTTTATCTAAATTTAATTTCTGTAGAAAATTTTGCCAGCATTTTATTTCTATAGAATTTTTTTCTAAATTTTATTTCAATAAAAAATTTTATCTAAATTTTATTTCAATAGAATTTTTTTTCTAATTTTTATTTCTATAGAAAATTATGTTGTAGTTGGAGGAATATATTGCAAAATCTATTGTTGGTAGAATTCTGCCAACTGTGACAACCGTGGTTAGATCCTATACAATTTGTCAAAAGTTTCGTGTCAATTTGTCGAAAGAAATGCTCCAAAAATACCATCGCAGTGCATCGAAATACGTATTAGACCGAAATTAAACAGGAATCGGCTGTTGGGTGTTTCAAGATGAGTCGAAAAAGTTGCCCGTTCACGAAGCACTTCTAAGCAAATGATCGCTTTGTTTTTTTTTTGGAAAAAAACTGGACATGTTCGCAATCGTACCACTATGAAACAATACAGAACATTCAATTGGAGGGTACACAACCATTTTATTTCCCAATTATCTTCCCAAAAATAGGTAACAACCACCAAGCGAAGACGGAGCACTCTTCACCACAACAATGCGAGCCTCGCACATCGGTTTCAAAACAAATTGCATTTGACACCCAAAACATCGATTTAATGGGTTATCCGGACCAAAATTTTGCTAGGACTAGTTTACAGCAAAAAACTTTCTATCGAGAATCCCGAAATATAAAAGGTAAACCTCGTATACTAATCCGAGTTACAGATAAATAACCCATCTGGTGAAACAAAAATTGTTTTTTTTTTTAATTGCACGTAACACAAACGATTTTTTCTGATCTCAATCACATAAATTAATTGATTCAATTAATTTTTTAAATTGAAATGGTCGGTCAATCACAGAAAATGCATCAGTATCAATTAAAAAATTTAATTGAAGTCAAGTAAAAAATTCATTGATTACAATACTATTAATTTTTGTGATTGAATTTTGTTTCAATTAAAAAAATTGTTGAATCAATAAAATTTTTAATTGAATATTTTATAAAACTCAATTAAGATTTTAATTGGAACAATTTTCGGGATTTTTTTTGTGTGGTAGTAACTACCTTGATCGGTCATATATCTACACACAAGAAATTAGTTTTTGTCTTCAATCACGAAAATAATTAATCCAATTAATTTTTAATTGAAATTTCTTCTATAACAGAAATGATAGTATCAATTAAAAAATTAATTAAATCAATTTAAAATAACTAATGAATATTATTAATTTTTGATGATTGATTTTTGTTTCAGTTAAAAAAAAAACAGTTCAATTTCATTAAATTTTTTAATTGGAATGTTTTTTTAAACTCAAGACTTTAATTTGGAAAAATTTTCGTGATTTTTGTTTCCTTGTGTAGGTGAGGAAACATTTTGTGGAATTGGTTACAGGCCAAACGTTTTCTATTGAGAATTTTCTATTTAAAGACATAAACAAACATTATTTTATATATTTTCAATTTATTAACATTTTAAACAATTATAATTAATTTATCAACAATAACAATAAATCCGAAATCCTTTGACAATTTTTACACAAATCCGCACCGACATAGGCTCCTCCATAACCTCCTCCATAACTCGCCATACTCCCACCACCATAACCTCACATAACCTCCGCCATATCCACCACCATAACCTCCGCCATATCCACCGCCATAACCTCCACCATATCCTCCTCCGTAACTAACGTAGCTGGGAACAGTTTGAATGACAACTGGAATTGTTGTTACAATCGGTTGTGGTGGTGGTGGAGGAGGTGGGGGTGGTACAAAACTTCCTCCTCCTACGCCTCCTATGCCAAAACACCTACACCTCCAATTATACCTCCACCCAAATGTCTTCGTATTGGCGAGTATGAGATGCTCACCATTATATGAAGTATTTTAGTTGGAAGCTCCGTACTTATTACTTCTTTCGGTTCGATTCGATTCTACAGGGAATGGATTGGATTGGTTGCCAGAGTTTCAATGTTTCCTTACTGGCCCATTGCAAGTTGAGCAAAACCATAAATGTTATACAGATTTTAAGGTATACATTGCCGTTTGGAAACTGATTTTTAGAATCACTATGCTGTATAAAAACTCGAGTTTCGTTTCGATGCAATGTCTGAACTAGAATCTATCACAATGTCCAGCCATATTTATGGAAGCTCTAAAATATTATTAGGAAATTGCAATTAGATTTAGTGCAAAAACTTAGTTGGCAAATTAGCACCATTTGCTATTCTCTTTAGGTGTTCCACGGTTCATGAATGGTGGAATAAATGAGTTTTGTTATTTTTGAGACTGCCCAAAATTCCCCACAAATAATATTTTACTTTCCATAGATAAATCTATTTGGTTTTCTTTTTCAAACAATGATCCACAATATAATGCTAAAATTATTAATTAATAAGGGTGAAATATTGGTGGGCAAGAGTTCATCCGATACTTCTTCTACTTGTTCAAGCATTATGTAATACAGTAACCTGGAGGGGTTTGTGAAATTTAACTAACAATCGATATGGCATTGGGAAACAGTGACCTTGTTATTATTGCAGATATTTCCTGAAGGGTGAAATGAACCACTAGTGCCGCTGATGAACCGCTAGTGAAGCTTCTTCAAATGGTTTCACACTGAAATATGAACCGATTTCGGCGATACATATATATGAGAGCTATATTTAAATTTGAGCTGATTTCGATGAAATTTTGCAGACTTGAAGGGTGATGAAAAAAAGATTACTTTGACGACTATCAGTTAGTAAAAGAGTGCAATGTGACCCCATTTGTCGAAATTGGGCGATACATATTAGAGCTCGACCGAAGCATCGGCTTCGGCATTCGGCCAAAAATCGATAAGCGGCCACGAATCGGCCTTCGGCGTCAAGAGGCCTATTACCGAAGCCGAAGCTTTTTGAATAAATTTATTTATATTGGAATTTATAATTGTGTTTTAATTTGGTCTCAGTTCAAACACTCAGTACAAACAAAAACGTAAAAAAATATAAAAAATCATTTTTTGTCATTATAATATCAAACTACTGGACTGAAATACCTTTTATTGTTGTATTTATGCATTTGTTGAAAAAATTTTCTAATATTGAACTATAAAACACACCAAATTTCTATAATTTAAACAATTTGAAGGAAAATATCGGCTTCGTTTCGTCTGATTATTGCTTTTTTTTGCCGCGAACATCGGCTTCGGCAAAAAAACTGCTGTCGGCCGAGGCTCCAATACGTTATATATGGCCCAGCAATATCTAAATTTGATCCGATTTTCTACCCAAAATCAATAGGTTGTTCCTTCTTGCCCAAAAAACATACTTGTACTCAATTTCGTCAAAATCGGCTACTTGGACAGACGGACGGACGCCAGCCAAGCGTTGATCGACACCATGAGCAGGTTTGCCACCAGTGTAGAATTTCTACCAAAAATTGGGTAGATTTTTTACTGTTTGGGTATATTGTTTTAAATAATTTTTTGACAAAAATTTCTATATAAAATAATATTTTGACAAAATTTTCTTATAGAAATAATTTTCTTGACAAAATTTTTCTATAGAATAAAATTTTGGACAAAATTTTCTACAGAAATAAAATTTTTTTGACAAAATTTACTGTAGAAAAAATGACAAATTTTCTATCAGAAATAAATTTTGACAAATTTTCATAGAATAAAGTTTTTGACAAATTCTTCTCATAGAAATAAATTTTGAGAAAAATTTTTCTAATAGCCAAACCTAAAATTTTGACAAATCTTTCTATAGAAATAAAATTTGACAAAATTTTTATAGACATAAATTTTGACAAAATTTCCATAGAAATAAAATTTGATCAAATATATATATAGAAAATAAATATTTTGACAAAATTTTCTATAGAAATAATAATTTTGCAAAAAATTTTCTAATAGAAATAAAATTTTTGACAAAATTTTCTATAGAATTTAAAATTTTGACAAATTTTGTATGAAATTAAAATAATGGAGAAAAATTTTCTATGAAATTAAAATTTTGACAAAATTTTCATATAGAAATATAAATTTATGACAACCATTTTCTATAGAAATAAAATTTTGACAAAATCTTCTATAGAAATTAAAATCTTTAAACAAAATTTCTATTAGATATAAAATGTTGAGACAAATTATTATAGAACTTAAAAATTTTTTGACAAAATGTTCTATAGAAATTAAGAATTTGACAAAATTTTCATATAGCAATAACATTTGGACAAAATTTTCTTAGCAATAACATTCTTGACAAATTTTCTATAGAAATAAAATTTTTACAAAATTTTCTATAGAAATAAAATTTTGACAAAATTTTCTATAGAAATAAAATTTTGACAAAATTTTCTATAGCAATACATTTTGGACAAAAATTTTCTATAGAAATAAAATTTTGACAAAATTTTCTATAGAAATAAAATTTTGACAAAATTTTCTATAGAAATAAAATTTTGACAAATTTTTCTATAGAAATAAAATTTTGACAAATTTTCTATAGCAATAAAATTTTGACAAATATTTTCTAAAATAGAAATAAAATTTTGACAAAATTTTCTATAGAAATAAAATTTTGACAAATTTTTCTATAGAAATAAAATTTTGACAAAATTTTCTATAGAAATAAAATGTTGAAAAAATTTTCTATAGAAATAAAATTTTGAGCAAAATTTGCTATAAAATTTAAAATTTTGACATATTTCTATAGAAATCGAAATTTTGACAAAATTTTCTATACAAATAAAAATTTTATTTGTAGAGTTTGTAGGCTTGAGGTCACTGCTTTGAGTTTACAGTGTTAACTCAAACGCAGTGGCGAGCAGATATTTGTCTTATTAAAAAAAATTATTTCCCTGAGGACGGACAACGGATGGTGCTTTCGAAATATTTGCGAAAGAATTTAAAATAAAACACTATAAAAACTAGATTTTATTTTGTTTTATTACAATATGACCTCAAGCCTTACAAACTCTACAAATAATTATACTAAAAGGTCAACCAAAAATTTTCTATAGAAATAAAATTTTGACAAAATTTTCTACAGATATAAAATTTGACAAAATTTTCTATAGATATAAAATTTTCACAAAATTTTCTACAGATATAAAATTTTCACAAAATTTTCTATAGAAATAAAATTTTGACAAAATTTTCTATAGAAATAAAATTTTGACAAAATTTTGTATAGATATAAATTTTTGACAAAATTATCTATAGAAATAAAATTTTGACAAAATTTTCTATAGAAATAAAATTTTGACAAATTTTTCTAAAGAAATAAAATTTTGAAAAAATTTTCTATAGAAATAAAATTTTTGACAAAAATTTTCTTATAGATATAAAATTGAAAAATTTTCTGTAGAAATTAAAATGTTGACAAATTTCTACAGATATAAATTTTTGACTAATTTTCTATAGAAATAAAATTTTGACAAAATTTTCTATAGAAATAACAAATTTTTGACAAAATGTTATAGATATAAAATTTTGACAAAATTATCTTATAGAAATAAATTTTGACAAAATTTTCTATAGAAATTAAAATTTTACAATTTTCTATAGAAATAATATTTCTTTCTGCAAAAAAATTTTCTATGAAAATAAATTTGACAAAATTTTCTATAGATATTAAAATGTTGACAAATTTTCTGTAGAAATAAAATGTTGACAAAATTTTTCTATAGAAATAAAATTTGAACGTTTTCTTACAGAAATAAAATTTTAACAAAATATTCTATAAACTAAACAATGGTTTAAAATGAGAACTGCTACCGTTTGATTGGTAGTATGTGCCAATAAATATTATTACACTTTTTCCATATAAACATACTACATGATAATAAAACAATTATATATAAAAGGAAAAACTTTTGACTTTGTAAATCTTAGCGTTTAAAAATTAAGACGAGCCTTTTTTGTGGGGAATAACTAAAAATTTGCTTTAGAACAAAAATTTTGAAGAAATTTTCTATAAAAATAAAATTTTAAAGATAATGATTTTAACAAAATTAACAATTATCTTAAAGGAACGTTAAAGATTTAGCGGTTTTATCTGATAATAAATAATTTTGTAAAATATTTTGAAATAGCAGTTTACCTTATTTTAGATACAAATATATCGAAATTCATTTCCTATACATAAAACATAAAATCAAGTCATGAACATTTTCTTAATCATTTAAATTACAACTCAATTCAAACTAAATTAATATAATAATTATGGTACGTTGGAATAATTCTTATATCTCACAAAACTAAAATTTCAATTTATATACACAAAAATTAAAAAAAAAACTCCAACATTTACTTTAGTTGGAAACAGTGTTTCTAAATTTAATACCAATTGAGAATAATTGTTCCGAAATTGTTCTTATTTTCTTTGTAAACTTCCGCACTATATGATTGTTAGAAAGGACAAAAAAAGCATTATTGTTATGACTATGATATCTTAAGCATGAACTTTAAAGTTTCAATTATTCTTTGCAAAAAAAAAAATAATTATTTTATTTTATTAAATCGAAAATAGAAAAACCCCTATAAATAACTTGAAGTAATTTAAAATTAATTTAGTCTCATTCGGATATCGTGCAACGTAATCGAACAAAAATATTTCGAGTAATGTCGAAATTAGCATTAATAGCAATCACAGCTGGGCTGTTGGTAATTTGCTGTAATTTACCAAATGTAAAAGCGGAAGGTGAATTGAATGAAACTGTAGCACCGGAAACATTGGCTGTTGATGTACAGGGTCATGAAAATACTTCGGCACGTAAATCAAGGCAATTTGGTTTCCCTCCACCACCACCACCTCCTCCTCCACCAGGTTTTGGATTTGGTGGTCCTGGTCCCTATGGTCGCCCATTTTATGGTGGTGGTGGATTTGGTCCTGGTTTTGGTGGTGGTTTCAACCGGCAACGCGTTATTACTCGTACCCGTTATGTTAATCGTTATAGAAATGGTGGATTTGGAGGTTTCTATGGTTAATATGTGATTTTAATATGTTTTAATTGTCTGTGATTTGTAATGTATATAAATTCCGTTGAATAAAAATATTTTGTTGAAGTATAAAAGAAAAAAGGAAAACAATGTTTTTCGATTTGTGTTTAAGTTTTGGAAAGGAAGGAAATAAAATAATTGTTTCACAGAAACAAACAACTTTGGTAAATCTTTTAAGATTTGGTCGAAAAAAAAGGTCAGCAGAAGTTTTGTGTTGGTTATGGGGACTTACATCTGTAAAGTGCAAACCGATTTCAATACACTGCAATTTGAATTTGGAGTTTTCCCTGATAAGTGTCATTTTGCATTTATTATGTGTGTATAAATTCCGTTGAATAAAATATTTTGTTGCAGTATGAAAGACACACACACTTTTTTTTTCGATATTCTAGCTTATGTTTTTGAGAGGATGCGTAAAAAAATAATTGTTCATCAGAAACTGCTGACATTTGAATGGAGATTGACGAAAAATTGGTTCACAAGGAGTATTGGATACGGTGAGAACACTACTTACATCTGTAAAAGGACAAATCCGATTTCACTATAAGCAAGCTTAGCACTTGATTTAATTGGTGTTTCGTTTCTTAAGTCTATCCGTTGGGCGAACACACACTATGAACATTCACGTTCGTTTCTTAAGTCTTTCTATTAACTACAACTAGTGATGAGTTAAAGTTCGTTTCTTAAGTCTTTTGAATGAATTCGGTTAGTTGAGAAATTCAAGCTCGTTTCATAAATATTTAGCAATATTTTAAAGCTTGAATATTTATTTTACTAGGAATTTATAAATATTTCAATATTTTTCATTTTTTTCTATAAAAAACACTGGTTAATAATTGGTATTGCGTAAACGTTAGAATAACATACTTTATTTCCAATTTCAATTTTCTATAATCTCCGGTGGAATTATATTCTCTTCATATAATTTCCGATTCAAAGCTCCATAGAAATGTAAAGTAGGCTGTTTAATTTTAATTTATATACATTACAAAATCACAGACAATTAAAACTATTAAAATCACATATTAACCATAGAAACCTCCAAATTCCACCATTTCTATTAACGATTAACATAAACGGGTTACGAGTAATAAGCGTTGTCGCGTTAAAACCACCACCAAAAACCAGGACCAAATCCACCACCATAAAAATGGGCGACCATAGGGACCAGGACCACCAAATCCAAAACCTGGTGGCGGAGGAGGTGGTGGTGGTGGAGGGAAACCAAATTGCCTTGATTTACGTGCCGAAGTATTTTCATGACCCTGTACATCAACAGCCAATTCCGGTGCTACAGTTTCATTCAATTCACCTTCCGCTTTTACATTTGGTAAATTACAGCAAATTACCAACAGCCCAGCTGTGATTGCTATTAATGCTAATTTCGACATTACTCGAAATATTTTTGTTCGATTACGTTGCACGATATCCAAATGAGAACTAAATTAATTTTAAATTACTTCAAGTTATTTATAGGGGTTTTTTCTATTTTTCGATTTAATAAAATAAAATAATATTTTTTTTTTGCAAAGAATAATTGAAACTTTAAAGTTCAATTGCTTAAGATATCATAGTCATAATAATAATGCTTTTTTTTGTCCTTTCTAACAATCATATAGTGCGGAAGTTTTACAAAGAAAATAAGAAACAATTTCGGAACAATTATTCTCAATTGGTATTAAATTTAGAAACACTGTTTCCAACTAAAGTAAATGTTGGAGTTTTTTTTTTAATTTTTGTGTATATAAATTGAAATTTTAGTTTGCTGAGATATAAGATAATTATTCCAACTGTACCATAACTATATTATATAATTGTAGTGTTCTGAATTGAGTTGCTAATTTAATGATTAAGAGAAAATGCTCATGACTTGATTTTTATGTTTTATTGTATAGGAATTAATTTCGTATATTTGTATCTAAAATAAGGTAAAACTGCTATTTTCAAAAAATACTTGTTACAAAATTATTATTATCAGATTAAGAACTCGCTAAATCTTTTAACGTTCCTTTAAGATAATTGTTAACTTTTGGTTAAAATCATTTATCTTTTAAAATTTTATTTTTATAGAAATTATCTTCAATAATTTTTGTTCTAAGCAAATTATTTATGTATTCCCACAAAACAAGGCTCTGGGTCTTAATTTTTAAACGCCCTAAGATTTACAAAGGTCAAAAGTTTCCTTTTCTTTTATATATAATGTTTCTATTATCATGTAGTATTCGTCTTAGTTTATGCCGAAAAAGTGAATAATATTTTATTGGCACATTACTACCACATCAAACTGCGTAGCAGCGTTCATCATTGTTAACCATTTGTTTATCTTTCATATCTATATTCAGTTCCAAGTTCGTATTCTTTTACGAAAATTCTCTCTTCATTTAATATGTCCATATAAACTAAAGTGGAACACAAACTATGATAGTCATAGTCAGATTTCAACACTAAATTGAACGTTGCATTGATTTATTTTGAAAAAAAATGTATAGGTCATTATTTCAAGTGCCAACAAATTTATTTACTAACGAATTTATTACTTCAAACATGCCAAGACGTCATATAAACAGGTGACGCTAGTAAAAAAATCCTAGTATACTTTAAAATGCTAAATTTGGATGTTAAAACAAGTTAAAGGCAAAGTCTAAAGGTCGGGCGCGAAGCGCACATCTCTCTTCATCTTTT
>PGFW01072764.1:0-12081 GCA_003123925.1 Haematobia irritans | reverse complement strand
CCTGCTCATCGAAAGTCTCCATGGAGTCTTCCTTCTTCTTGAATGCAGCTATCTTTTCTTCTTCCTGGTAGATTTTTTCAATCTTCTCTTCCTCAGCCACAACTGAGGCGATTGATTCCTTCATTTTGTTGTCTTGTTGTTGCAAGGCAGTCGTTGCTGGAGGAACGAATCTGCTTGGCTTTGAGGGTATAGGCCCGGAAGGTTCAATGGCCGATTTAAGAGTCTTTCGAGTGGTGACCACAGTTTGTATGGCAGGCGCAATCGATTTGGCAGTGCAAGTTGAATGTTTCATAAATTCCAGATGTTTTATTTTCTCTAGACCCTCTTGAATTTTGAAGTCGGGAGTACTACCGGGGAATAGTATTCGTGTAATTGTGTCATCGGGATTGGCTGGTTGCCATACAAGCAAAGCGCATATGGACACCAAATTTTGCAGGGGGAAATTGAATTCCCTCGACTCACGAGAGGCGAAAAGCCTCTGATCACCTGAGTTCCATTTCTGTAGAAATTCCTTAACTTCTCTGGAGTCACGCGAAGGACTAATTACATACATGTCCAAAGTGCCATGGCCAACCCTATGGTAGAGGTTAATAAGGCTCGGGCCCCCGATTAAACATGTCTGCGGGGTTTTAAATCTAACGACTTTAAGTCACTGACTAGATTATGACTCTCTCAAAGAGATCTATCAATACATGGATTACGATCCTTATCACCATCAGGACTGGGTAAACCACCCTTACGATCCGGTATATTGCCAAAAGAAATGACCAATTTGTGGATAAACCGGGAGTTTCACGGCTTGCGTTCACCCACGAGCTCAAGCCCTGAATATTGCGTATTGTTAAGGCGCGGTCATGAGGACAGCATCCAAACGGTCTAGGTGCGAACAAAATCCCAAAAGCAAGCCTTGCGATTGAAACCACCATCAAACTGTAAAGGAAGAAAAAATATGCCATAAAGTATACTCAAGTTTCCGGCAGCTGAATGGCTACGACTTACCCAACATATTAAAACACGGTTGATGCCAAATAAGGCAGCATCACCCTGACCTCGCAGGGAAGACATAATGTTGGGATGTGTAAAGCGTATATTGCCAACAACTTCTGAGTCTTCGAGTAGTTCACGTATAGAAGTAGAATTAACTGGGAGCCAAGATAATCTAAAAGAGAAAACCGTAATTGATCATAAAAATATCCTGGCCAACTTTTGTTACTGCCTTCAATAGATTACCTATAAAAGCATTAATCTCTCACTGCTGGTATCAAACGGTCAACGGGATTAATGCGTATCTTACATAAGCGAGCATAGCTTTTATCCGGCAATGTATGCAAAGGCCGGCATCAAGCACAATGTATATTCATGCTAATGGTATCGGCATAGGCTGCGTTATAAACTCTCTGAAACATCATGTTCTTGGAATGCTTCAGCAAAATCTCCAACCGAAAAGGTTCCATCCTAAAAAAATATCATGACATAGAGTTTTTGGCAATAATTAAAACCAAAATGTTTCCCTTACGAACCTGTAGTATCCAGGAACCATTACTGGTAAAAGGTATAGCCAGCATGAATGATATGACGATGCCGGGTAAAGCTGCTCAACATATTACGCATACATTGGATGAGTGTATTGTTATTGAGGATGTATCAAAACTTCAGGTGACTAAATTTCGCTAGCATACTGAAGTGAGTCGTTCGCCTGGAAAGATACAAAGAAGGAGAGAGAGAGAGAGGGAGACAGAGGTTAGAGAGAACATTTTTTGGTGAAGATAATTTTCCGTAATTTTGTTTCATGTAAAAAACATAGACTAAAAAGGGCAAGAAAAACTTTGTTAGGCTCAATCAGATTTTTGAAGGTTTCGTTGTGTACAAGTCTAGGGTAGCCGCGTAAGAAGAAGTACTATGGTACGTTTGGTTAACAGCCACTCCTCCACATCAAAAATAAAATTCATAATTTAATCAGGTACATTATTTGTTGATTAGAAACCAAAATGCTATTTTTTTTTTTGTTTCAAAACTTTGCTTCGATTGACGGACCGCATATGAAAGGTTGTGAAAGCTGGGAAAGTATTCAATTTCACAACATTACTTGTGGGTTATTGACACGGTGGCCGCAGTTGTAGAAAACTCTACCACAATGCAAAGATTTTTAATGTTCTAGAATTCTTGTGGTTTTGGTAAATTTTGCAAAATTATTCCTCTTTCAACTATGAGGTCCTCACAAAATTTCTATAAGAAATAAAATTTTAGTAATAGAAATAAAATTTTGACAAAAATTTTCTACAGAAATAAAATTTTGAAAAATTTTTTTATAGAAATAAAATTTGTTGTTGTTTTTTATTTCAGCTCAAAACCATACATTGACTAAACTACAATTGTAGCTTAACCAACAGAGGAAAAGAATGTTTGTCAAAATTTATTTGGGCAAGCCCTAAATAGACTGCAGGATGGTTGCGATGGACGACGTTTCGAATTTACCACATTTCCTCTCAGCATTTTGCAAAAATTTTTATCGAAATATAATTTTAACAAAAATTTATATATATAAATAAAATGAATTTTTTGAAATAAATTGACAAAATTTTCTATGAATGCAAAATCTATAGAAATTAAAATGCAATTAATTCAAAATAAATTTTCAAATTTTTTAAGATATGCAAATCTATGAAAATTAAAAGTTTTGAATTCATACAAAAATTTTTAGATATTTGAAATAAATTTATGAATTTGAATTTCAAAGATAATTTTCAATTAGAAATAAAATTATTCAATTCTATGAAAATGCCAAAATTTCTAAAATATTTTCACAAATTAGAGAAATAAAATTTTGCGCAAAAATTTTCTATTAGAAATAAAAATTTTGCTAAAAATTTTATAGAAATAAAAATCTTTGCCAAAAATTATTTCTATAAATAGATTAGATAATAACATTTAGAAAATTTTCCATAGAAATAAAATTTTTGAGAATTCCTATAAAATAAATATTGCAAAAATTTTTCTAATAAGAAATATTGAAAAATTCTATAATAATTTCACAAATTTAAAGTATTTTGCATTTTCTATAAGAAATATTGCAATATTATAGAAAATTCAAAAATTTCTAATAGAATAAGTTACATTCCCATGAAAAAATGCAAAATGAATTGACAAATTTCTTAGAATATTCAAAATTGTTTATAGAAATATATAGAAAAAATTATAGAAATAATTTGCAAAATTTTTAGAATACATTTGTTGCAAAATAAGAAATTAAATTTTGCTACAGAAATAAAATTTTGATGACATTTTCTATAGGAAATATAATTTGACAAAAATTTAATAGAACATAAAAAATTTTGACAAAATTTTCTATAGCAAATAAAATTTTGAGAAAATTTTCTATTAGGAAATTGAATTTTGGCAAAATTTTTTTATAGAAATTAAAATTTTTGAGAAAATTTTCTATGAGAAATAAAGTTTTGAGAATTGTCTAATTAGAAATTAAAATTGTTGAAGGAAATTTTCTATAGAAATTGAATTTTTGCAAAAAAAATTTTTATAGAAAATAAAATTTTTCGAAAAAATTTTTAATGAGAAATAAAAATTTGACAAAATTTTCTGACTGAAAATTAAATTTTGACAAAATTTTCTATAGAAATAATTATATTGATAAAAAATTTTCTATAGAAATAAAAATTTTTGACAAAATTTTTATAGAGAAATAAAATTTTGCTAAAATTTTTTTAGAGAAATAAAATTTTTGCAAAATTTTTTATAGAAATTAAATTTTCTACAGAAATAAAATTTGAGAAAATTTGCTATAGAAATTAAATTTTTTGACAAAAATTTATATAGGAATAAAATTTGAAAAATTTTCTATAGAAAATAAAAATTTTGAGAAAATTTTCTTATAGAAATTGAATTTTTGCAAAATTTTTTTATAGAATAAAATTTTTGAGAAAATTTCTTCTATAGAAATAAAATTTTGCAAAAATTGTCCATAGAAATAAAATTTTGCAAAAATTTTCTTATTCCTTAATGTGGTTATAATTATATTTGTGTCCAAATCGTAAATGCTTCCCTGCCATAAGATAAGAGCAAAAGCTTTCAATCCTGCAATTGCTAGTAAAAAGAATCGTGGCGCTGACTAAAAAATCTAGCCTAAGGCTATGATCACACTAGGCAAAAATTTGACTAAAGTGAGTGTCAAACATTTTGCCAGAACCATTTTCCAAATATCTGGATACGGTTTTTGGAAAATAATCCTACAACGATGTTAGATATTAAAAATGTCTGTTCGTTTGGCTGTGGCGACTGATTATTTTTTGATTTTTGTCCAGATATTTGCCCAGTGTTCACATAGCATAAGATGATGGACTGTTATAGATTTTCGGACCAAAACAGCTCACGTTAATGCAAAGTGAATGAGAAAAACCATCCCATGTATTTCCTTAACACACTTAGGGGGTGAAAATGTGTGATATGAGATCATGTGACACAATTATATCAAATAGAAAGAACCAACGTAAAATAGATGTCCTAAATCAAACAAGATACACATAAGAGCCAAATTATTATTGGTTGAATTTTAATTTGCAAAACAAAAAAATCCCAATGGCCAATGCGTTATGGACGAACACATAGGCATTAAAGAAAATGCTTAGGAATTTCACAGTAGCTCAGGAATAGGATAAAACCACGACCACATGTCAAGCTTACAATAGTTCACATAGTGAGAAGACCAATATGGAAGCAAATGGGCGAGCAAACAAAATAATTCTCCCCATTCCATGTCTGGTAACAAACATTTTTAGGTTTTTGGTGGTCCAAAAAAAAAAAAAAAAAAAAAAACGAAATTGCTGAAGGCTGAATGTCTATTAAATATGGCCTACTCAGGAGGGTCAACGATTATGCCATACACGAACACATAAATACAGACATGACACGCGCAAACACATACATTTGTACACGGATATACAATCTTCCGCCATCCGCCACAGTGTATGTATCATGTGTTCAAATATTTGTTAGCCATTTATTCTAATGCGTTACCGTTTTGTTTTTGGCATACTTCCTCTAATGGTTTGGCGCAAAAAATTCACGCTTGCACAAAATATCCCGCCCTTTATTTTCTGGTTTTTGTTGGCATATCATAGGGGGCGGAGGGGTTTCCTCTATGTGATATGATGGTTTAATCGCTTAGTTTTTAATATGAGCAGGGGAGAAAGAGAAGAGGTTGGCAGAGAAAAAATATCAAATAGTTTATGAGACCACCAATAATGTTTCGTCTCAAATATACCAAAGATAAGACCACAATTTTCTAAAAATTCTATGAACATTTAAAGCATGTTTTTGGGCTTACCATAGAACCGAAGGAGAAAGAGGGTATATTAAGGCGTTTTGTTTTCGCCTTAAGCTAAGTTTATGAAAACAATTATATTTTAAGGAGAATATGGAAAGATTTCATATATTATAATAATATTTTAAATAAAAAAGAAGATAGTGGCAATGCCTATCATTTGGGGAATTTTAAGTACCAAAGAAAATTTTGTTGATCTTAGTTTTTAATAATCCAAGAGCAGATTTCACGGAATTATATAGATTTCTATCATAATAGAAAAACTTTAACAAATTCTAATAGCAACCCTCATGCCAGATTCTCCAGAATCCTTTCCCTTGTTTTATAATCTAAATCATTAGCATACTTTTGGGCTCTTATTGAATTCCCCTTGGCATTTAATGAAATTTCGTCCATTTTACCATTTGTCGTTCTACTTTACATTGTCTAATGTCATTACCAATTTGTGCACCAGGTGAATATAATTTTTGTTCCATGAACGCGACGATGATGGTAATTAATTGACACCATGTTATCGCTAATTCGTTAGAATAGCCATTGGTCCATATTTTACCTGTACTAGTATCAAGAAGCTATTTGGTAGCTATATTTATGGATTTATTAGAGGCAAATCATTGCAATCAGTTTAACATAAATGAAGTCTAGTCACAGTGTGGATTTTAAGTTAATTTGCCATTATGACATTTCATTGTGTGATCGTTGTCTACTCTGGTGCCAATTGCAAAATAATATGCAAGGGAATAGTTGGGAATGGCGAGAAAATTTGAAATATGGTCACTAAGGGAATTAAATATGGTTGTGCTGATAGTATGCCTTTTTGGAGTGTTAATTTGAATTGAATGCTTAAAAAAGCTGCCCATAACTTAGATGTAAACAAAAAATATTAGCCTGAGGAAAGCATACTTCGAGCGTTGTTTAGGATTAATTACAAGAAGTAGCATGCGTTTTATTGTTTGGTACCCACAAAAAAAACATTCAATGTAATTCATACCTTTAGGAAACTGAATGAATATTGTCATTTTATTTTCAATTTTTTTATTGTCTTCGCATATAAGTCCCCTAAAAAATAAATTTAATTTTGAAAATCAAGTATAATCGGCCGTAAGTCTCGGCCAGGCCGAATCTTATGTACCCTCCACCATGGCATGCGCAGAAACTTCTACGGAAAGACTGTCTCCACAATGCGAATCTACTTGGGGTTTGTGGTATTCTTAAAAACTTCGATCGAGTTTATATGGTGGCTATATGATTATTATGAACCTGGTGTGGACTCCACGTTTAACCAAATTTCAAACTAGATCGCATGAATCTTGTTTCTCAAAAGGCACCGGACGTCAAATCTGGGGATCGCGTTTATATGGGGGCATATATATAATTCATATCTGTATATTGTTGGAATACCATATATTAAACAACACATACCAAATTTCACAACTGATCGCGATGTAAATTTTGCTCCTCCAAGTGGCTCCAAAACCAAATCTCGGGATCGGTTTATATGGGGGCTATAGTATGAATTATTGGACTGATGTGGACACTTTTGGCATGGTTTGTTGAATATCTATGTACTAACATCAACGCTACCACATTGCAACGAATCGATGAATCTTGTTCTTCCCAGGGGCGGCCGGAGGTCAAATCTGTGGATCGGTTTATATGGGGGCTATATATAATTATGAACCGCATTTGAGGCCATATATTAACACCACATACCAAATTTCAACGAATCGGTTGAATTTTAGCTCTTTCCAGCGAGGCTCGCGGAGGTCAAATCTGGGGATCGGTTTAATAATGGGGGCTGAATATAATTATGGACCGTGTGGACCAATTTGTTGCCATAGTTGTTAGAGACTATATGACCTAAACACGCATGTACCAATCAGTTGAAACTGGTGATGAAGCTTTGCCAGAACCATCGGTAGAAACAGCCAGCAAAGATGGCGATCAAGTGGATCATGCTGTTGAGGATGTCGAAGTGGACAATAAGGAAAGCACCGAAAAGAAAGTGGAAGTTGTCATTGTAAAGCCTCAGCCACAGGCACCTCCCCCTGCTAAGGATATCATAGAGACTGCAGCGGAGCCAATTAAGCCAGCCAAGGCAGGCAAAGCCAAAGCTGATAAACCCAGGGCAGAAGTTAAGCCCCTTGTACGTTCTCGTATTGATACTCGTCCTCCCAAATCGATGGAACGCAAAGTGGTTAAGAAGGATGAGAAGAAAAGCTCACCCACAGCAACGCCACGCAAACAAGAACCTGTCAAGCCTCCAATCAGAGATGTTAAGGCTAAGGTTGGTAGCCGCCCAGCCAAGGCTAGTCCCAGCAGCACTCCAGCTAAGAGTGCCAAGGAAGCCAATAATCGTAAGGTTTTCGAATCTAAACAACAATCGATAAGACAAACTTCAACCACCACTACCTCTCGCCGAGAAATATCTCGAACAACAACATCAACTACGGAAAAGAAGGAAACCAAGACAGTAGAACCACGTAAACCAATTTCGAGAAGACCACGAGGTGCTTCGCCATCCAAACGGGCTCCTGGAAGCCCAGTCAAGGCAGTCAAACCTAAGGCTGCAGATTTGAAGAAAGCTCGTCTCGATAAAGGTGGTACCACAGATTCTAGTCTAGTGTCTACTCCCTCCGCTGACGAAGCAGCAGCGGCAAAGAAACTACAAGAGCTCACTGCTTCACAGGAATTGGATGCCGAAAAGCAAAGAGAATTGGATGATCTCAAGGAGGAGCAGGAGGTTGTCAGGGAAATCGAAGCCGTCTTCTCACGTGATGAAATGAAGCGACATCACCAAATTAAAGCTGAAATTCGAGAAGTTACCAAACAAGACAGCACCACAGAGGCCGATGAAGAAGACGAATATTTAATAATCGAAAAAGAAGAAATCACCGAGGACTCAATAGTGGAGCAAGAAGAAAGTAGTGTAACAAAAGAGGAAGAGATACAAAAGCACCAACGTGACTCTCAAGAATCTGAAAAGAAACGCAAGAAGAGTGCCGAAGAAGAGATTGAAGCAGCCATTGCTAAAGTGGAGGCTGAAGAACGCAAAGCCAAACTCGAAACAGAACCATCTGCTCCTCCCGAGACACCAGAGGCCGAGAAAGTTCCTCAAGAAGCACATGAAATCGAAGAGATTGAAAAGAAGGATGTGTCTGAAGGAGCGAAAGTAAAACTCAGCTCGCCCCTAGAAAGCGAAATCAAGGCCGAAGTACAAGAGATTATTACAACAGCCAAGGATATTGTGACATCTAAGACCGATGAACATCTGGCTACCAAGACCGAGGAAGACATTTCTTCTGTAACACACGATGAAAGAATCAGCAGTGCTAAGAAAACCTCAGATACCAAAGACGATCTTGTCGGCATGCCCGTTGAAATCATCCCAGCAAATCTGCAAGAAAGTCTTCCAGAAGAAAAATTTTCGGCGACCATCGAATCGGGCGCCACTACAGCTCCAACTCTCCCAGAGGATGAGCGAATTCCTTTGGATGAGATCAAGGAAGATCTTGTAATTGAAGAGAAATATGTAAAGGAGGAAACGAAGGAAGTTGAAGCTGTAATAGCTTCCGTTAGTGCCATCACATCCATTATACCACCATCGGAAACTAGTGCCGAACCTAAGGAAATCCTAGCCCAAAAATATACTGACCGCATTGTTGCTGGCATTGGCACAGCAGAGCGCATTTTGCCCATTAAAATGGCTTATGATTCCCAGCAAATGAGAGACGTGGTAAAAACTCCGGACGAAGTTGCTGACTTGCCAATGCATGAAGAAGCCGACATGGGAGTTTATGAGAAAGATGCCCAAGAATCCGGCAAAACAATTTCGCACAAAGAAGAGCTGGCCAAGGAGGAAAAGGAAGAAGAGGAGAAGGAAACTGATCATGAAGAGGATAAGGTTAACAAAGAAGATGAAGAAGAAGCCCAGGAAACCGTTACAGCAGTCCCAGTGGAAGATGACAAACTTTCCACGGAAGATAAGGCTGCGAAAGAAAAGAAGGAAGTTTTGCCTGCTCCCTTAACCCAAGTTCTTGGTGTGTTAACGGAAGAAGTGAAGGAGGAAACAATTTCCGCCATTAAAGTTTCCCAAACGAAAGAAATGAAGAAACAACTCGCATCTCCCGACGAAAAGGAAGTCAGCGAAATTACCTCGGAAGATGAGATTCCTGCCCAAATGCCTTCTTCCAAGCCAAGCGGTGAAAAACATGATGATACTGTATCTGTCGATAGTCCCCCTACAATTGAAGAAGCCATTGAAGTTGAAGACCAAAAGCCCTTAGAAGCAGCGCGCAAAACTAGTTCCGCCCTTTCAGGTTCGAAAGATGTTTCAGAAAAGCCATCCGCTGAAGTTTCCAAGGAAGTATCGCGACGTGAATCCATTGCTGAAAGCTCGAAAGGAGACAAATCCAAACCAAGTTCTAGACGAGAATCGGAAGCTTCGAAACCAGCATCAGTAAGTGCTGAAAAGTCTCCAGCAGAATCAAAAGAGCATTCCCGTCGCGAGTCTGTTACAGAAGTGGACAAAGTTTCTCAACCTGCCTCCGTGACTGAGAGTGATCAAGTAGAAAAATCAGCCATCTCATCTAGAAAAGCCTCCGTTGTCGAAAGCGAAAAAGCAGATCTAACAGTTGTCTCAAGAAAAACCTCAATAGCTGAGGCGCAAAAGGTCGAAAAGGCCAAGTCGCCTATTAGCGAAGCTCCATCTTCTGTAGGTGAAAAGTCACCAACTGGGTCACGAAAAGCCTCACTAGCAGAAAGCGCTAAGGATGAAAAATCATCTATTGCCTCCAAATCACCCTCTGCACCAGTATCTAAAGAAACTTCGAGACCAACATCTGCAGCAGAAACCAAAGAAGATGAATCTAAACAACCATCACAGGTAGCATCCGCCTCCGTTAGTGAAAGAGACGACAAGTCTCCGCTTATTTCTCGCAAGTCATCTGTAGCTGAAAGCGAGAAGTCAAAAATATCTGTTGAAGCATCTAAGGAACCTTCGAGGCCCACATCTGTAGCCGAAAGCAAAGAAGACGACAAGTTGTCAATAGCCTCAAGAAAATCATCAATTGCTGAAGGTGCTAAAGATGGATCTAAACAACCTTCCCAAGCTGTAAGCGAAAAAGATGAAAAATCACCGCTTACCTCGAGAAAGACTTCGATCACTGAAAGTGAGAAGGACCTAAAGTCAACTGAAGAGACCAAGGAACCATCTGCCAAAGAAGTTCATACAGCAGAGGTATCCCAACAACCATCCGAGGTAGTTTCGGCAACTGTTAGCGAAAGAGACGAGAAATCACCTACTGTTTCACGAAAAACTTCTATCGCTGAAAGTGAAAAGGACAAAAAGTCCGCTGAAGACTCCAAGGAACCAACCCGGCCAACATCAGTTGCTGAAAGTAAAGAAGACGATAAATCTCCAGTGTTGTCTCGGAAACCCTCAGTGGCCGAAAGTACCAAAGAATCTAAGTCCGAGGAAGCTTCCAAACAGCCATCCAGGAGTGTATCGGGTGCTGTTAGTGAAAAAGACGAGGCATCACCAATAGCCTCGAGAAAGACTTCTGTTGCCGAAAGTGAGAAGGACAAAAAGTCAGCTGAAGAATCCAAAGAATCATCACGACCAGCATCAGTTGCAGAAAGCAAAGAAGATGAAAAATCACCATTGGTCTCTCGAAAACCTTCTGAGGCTGAAAGTGGCAAGGACCTAAAGGCATCTGAAGCAGCCGAGACTGTCTCGGCAGCAGTTAGTGAAAAAGACGAAAAATCACCAATTATTTCGAGAAAAGGTTCAGTCGCCGACAGTGATAAGGACAAAAAGTCGGCTGAAGAATCCAAAGAACCATCACGACCAACATCAATGGCTGAGAGTAAAGAAGATGACAAATCTCCATTGGTCTCCCGAAAACCATCTGTAGCTGAAAGCATCAAAGATTCTAAACCACAAGAAGCCTCCAAACAACCATCAGAAGCCACAAGTGAAAAAGGCGAAACATCCCCAGTGGCCTCGAGAAGGACCTCCATAGCTGAAAGCGACAAGGGCAAAACAACACCAGCTGAAATTGAAAAAGAATCAAAATCACCAACGATATCAAGGAAGACTTCTGTCGCTGATAGTGCCAAAGATGCTATGTCAGCACCACAATCTCACACAGTCTCGGCAGCAGTTAGCGAAAAAGATGACAAGTCTCCAGTACCTTCAAGGAAGTCTTCAGTAGCCGATAAAGAACCAATATCAATTGGCACGTCGCCCGTGGTATCACGAAAAACATCGGTTGTTGATAGCAGCATGGATGCAAAGTCGCCTGAAATAGATGAGAAATCGGCGGTTGCATCCAGGAAGCCATCAGTTTCTGAAGAAGAAGACAAATCCCCAACACCTTCAAGGAAATCATCTATGGTAGAAAGTATCGTAGAAGCAAAGTCAATAATACCGTCTCGAGCAACACCAACAGTAGTTGACGAAAAAGATGACAAATCTCCAATAGCCTCAAGAAAAACATCAATAGATGCGAGTGCCTCAGGATCTAAGGAGCCTTCTCGACCAACTTCAATTACCGATGAAAAAGAGGATGAAAAGTCTCTAATCGATTTAACAAAGGCTTCAGTAATTGAAAGTGATAAGGAAGCCAAATCTGCAGAGGTATCTAGGCAACCATCACAAGCACCTTCGGCCGCTGTTAGTGAAAAAGACGACAAATCACCCGTAGCATCCCGAAAACCCTCAGTTGCAGAGAGTGAGAAAGATA
>PGFW01072750.1:4791-20250 GCA_003123925.1 Haematobia irritans | reverse complement strand
CAATTTCGTCTCACGTGCATACTTCTATTTCAAAGCATATGAAAGGCTTTATTTTATTAGATATTAGATTAAATGTTGAGGATTCCTGTCCAGCATCCTCTCCATATATAGAAACCTTAACTTTTTATGAAGCTTACTATTTGAACCGAACCATTGGAAATTCCAAATATTTTCAAATAACCCTTTACGATAAGGCGGTTTTCGAAAGGATGGCCCTGTATTCCTGTTTTCACACAGAAAAACTATCACCAAAGTATTTCCAAAATAAAGTTGATTGACGCTGATAACTTTTTTATTAAAAATTAATTGATACGAATATTTTTTTAAAAACTAATTAAAAAATCAATAGAAACAAACAATATTGTAATCAAACTAAAAGATGTTGGCCAGTTATGAAGGTGATTGATAATAGTTACATTTTTAAAGTCAATTGAGTTTAGCAATCAACATAAATTAAATTTTAATTGATTCAATTAAAACAGTAATTAAAATTTTCCATTGAAAACAATTTAATACATGCATTTTTCAAATTTTTTAATCAAGCTTTTTTTTTTTGTATGCTCAACTAAAAACTGTGATTGATACTACTATTTTCGTGATTGAAGTCATTTCAATTAATTTCGAGATTGAATCCGCAAAAAAAATGTTTTGCGACGCAGCTTCAATTAACTTTTTAATTGGAATATATTGTTGTTAATTTTTTTCTGTGTTGATTGACTGTCTAACTCAGGCCGGATTTTATAGAATTTCATCAAGTTACGTCCATAATAAATACATAGAAAAATATTTATTGGATTCAATCAATTAATCAACAACAAAAATTCAATCAAATAATCAACAAAACTATTGAAAAATTAAATTGATGCCTTAATAAATATTGTATTTAATTAATTTTTTATTGATTTTGTCTTCATAAATAAATTCGTTAAATCAATAAATTTATTAATTAAATTATTTCCACTTAAATTCAATTAATATTTTAATTGATAAAATGTTGATGACATTTTTTCTAACCTGCCTCAAAGTATGCAACAGTTCATGCAATTAAACGTAACTCTTCAATGTTACTTGATGTAAGACATTATGATAATTTTTCACAAAACATGTAAAAGGACTATAAAATAAATGTAAATGCTTTCAAATCAAATTGAAAACATTTCAAATATAAATTTTCAAATCATGCATCTTTCCCTTTAAATTCCAAAATTCTGTTAAAGCAGTCTCACAATCACAGTAATCTGGGAGTTGATGTTGAAATGTGTAAACGATTACCAAACACCCTTCTTTTTATTGCCATTAACACAACTCTCGGAGGCTATCTTTGCCTGTGCCACTTATCTAAATGGAATTAATTTACTAAAATACTCTAATAAAATTGAAATGGAGCACAATCGCCTAAGAATATGACCACAATGTCCTTCTTAGCAAAATCCCCAAAAGGTAAGGAAAGTCATGCAATATACCAACGTTCGGTTGGCAAGGTCGAGTATAAGATACTATCGTTTAACATTGATGCAACTGGTGTTGGGAAAATTTCATGTACATGAAGTTACAAAATGTAATGAAAATTAGAACAAATTCCAAAAAAACACAAAAGAATAAACAAATAAGGAAAATCTAAAGTCGGGCTGGGCCGACTATATTAGATTCAAAATCCTCAAAAACATAAGGCCATTTCTTTGAAATAAACATGTGTTTCTTTATTCTAAGGCAAATTGTCCTTAGTTCAAAGATATACGACTTTAACGGAGGGTCGTAAATTTACAAAATGTATGTCCTAAATTTAACAAAAACAAAAAAATGAATTTGAAACTTTGATTATAAACTTTCGTTTAGTTAAAATTTCTTTGTTTAAAGAAAGTGTAAACTTCGCATCGCAAAATTTAGGTTGCGTAGTCTTTAATACCACGTGAATATTTTTTTCAGTGTGAAGTTGGTTCCAATATATATCAGCAAAAAAAAATATTCCTCTCCAATTAAAGAGGTACAAAATTTTCTTATAGAAATAGAAATGTTGACTAATATTTCCATAGAAATAAAATTTGACAAAATTTTCAATAGAAAATAAATTTGACAAAATTTTCTATATTTTATTTTTATAAAATGAAATAATGTTGACAAATTTTCTAATAGAAGTAAAATTTTGACATTATTTTATTAGAAATAAAATTTTTACCAATTTTCGTATAGAAATAAAATTTTGACAACATTTTCTTATAGAAACAAAACTTTGGCGATATTTTATGAAAAAAGATTTGAACAAAATTATCATATATTTTTATTTTTATAGAAATAAAATTTTGACAAATAAATATTTTTGATAAAATTTTTCTATATTTTATTTTATAGTAATAAAAATTTTGGACAAAATCTTTTCATATAAAATAAAATTTTTGACATATTATTTTAGAAATATAAATTTTTGACAAATTTCTTAGAAATAAAGTTTTGACAAAAATTTTCTATAGAAATTAAAATTTTGACAAAATTTTCTAATGGAATAAAATTTTGACAGAAATATTTTCCTATTGGAATAATTTTTTGACAAAATTTCGGATAGAAATAAAATTTTGAGAAAATTATCTATAGAAAATATAATTTTGACAAAATTTTCCTATAGAAACAAAATTTGACAATTTTCTATAGAAATAAAATTTATTAATAATTTTCTATATTTTTTTTTTATAGAAATAAAATTTTTGACAAATATTTTTTATTAGAAATAAAAGTTTTGACAAAATTTTCTATAGAAATAAAAAATTTTGACAAATTTTCCTAATAGAAAAAAAATTTTGACAAAACTTTCTATGGAAATAAAAATCTTTGACAAAATTTTGACAAATTTTTCTATAGAAAGTAAAGTTTTGACAAATTTCGCGATAGAAATAAAATTTTCCAAAAATTTCTATGAAATAAATTTGAACTATATTTATAGAAAAAAAATTTGACAAAAACTTTCTATGGAAATAAAATTTTGACAAAATTTTGACAAAATTTTCTATAGAAATAAAGTTTTGACAAATTTTCGATAGAAATAAAATTTTGGCAAAAATTTCTATGGAAATAAAATTTTGACATATTTTTATAGAAAAAAAATTTTGACAAAATTTTCTATATTTTATTTTTATAGAAATAAAATTTTGACAAAATTTTCTATAGAAATAAAATGTTGACAAAATTTTCTATAGAAATAAAATTTTGGCAAAATTTTCTATAGAAATAAAATTTTGACAACATTTTCTATAGAAACAAAACTTTGACATATTTTATAGAAATAAAACTTTAACAAAATTTTCAATTTTATTTTTATAGCAATAATTTGATACAATCATTTTCATACTAGAATTTTATAGCTATTAAAATTTTTATTTTTTATATATTTGATGCAAAATTTCTAAGAGTTTTCGACAAATTTTTCAAGAGAAAATTTTTCAAAATTTTCTATTCATATAGTAAATAAAACTTGCATCGATAATAATAGGAAATTATCTATAAAAAAATTTTGACAATTTCAGGAAAAATACAAAATTTTAGAATCAAATTTTATGTTTCGTAATATAATTTTTGAGAAATTTCTATAGAAATAACAATTTTGACTCTATAAAATAAAATTTTACTATTAAGAAATAAAATTTGTGATAATTCATATATTTTTATAGAAATAATTGACAAATTTTTTGAATTAAATTTGACAAAATTTTCTAAAATAATACGAATTTCATAAAAAAAATTGAACAAATTATTCTAAGAATAATTTTGAACAAAATTTTCTTATGGAATAAAATTTTAAAATTTTAGAAATATACAAATTAGAATTTAAAAATTACTTCTAATAATTGAAATTTCAAAATAAATTTTGACACATATTTCATCAAATATATTGAAATTTTCTATAGAAATAAATTTGACAAATTTTTACAAAATTTTGACACATAGAATAAAATATTCATAATAAATTTTGACAAAATCTATGATGTAGTTACAATTTTCTATAGAAATAAAATTTTGACTAAATTTCTATTCAAGAATAAAATTTTGACAAAGAATTTCTTATCAAAATAAAATTTTTGACAAAAAATTTTCTTAGTAAATAAAATTTTGACAAATTTTTTATAGAAATAGAATGTTTGACAATATTTTTATAGAAATAAAATATTTTGAGCCAAAATTTCTATAGAAATAAATTTTTTGACAAATTTTCTTAGAAATGAAATTTTGACAATTTTCTTATAGAAATAAATTTATGAACAAATTTTTATAGAAATAAAATTTTTGACAAATTTCTATAGAAAATAAATTTTGACAAATTTTCTATAAATAAAATTTTGACAAATTTTTCTATAGAAATAAACTTTGACAATTTTCATAGAAATAAAATTTGAAAAATTTCTATAAATAAAATTTTGACAATAAAAAAAATTTTGACAAATTTTCTATATTTTTTTTTATAGAAATAAATTTTGACAAATTTTCTATAGAAATAAAATGTTGACAAAATTTTCTATAGAAATAAAATTTGAAAATTTCTATAGAATATAGAAATTTTGACAATCTTTCATAGAAATAAAATTTGACAATCATTTTTATGAAATAATATTTTGAGAAAATTTCTATAAAAGATAAAATTTTGAAGAAAATTTTGTAAAGAAAAAAAACTTTGAGAAAATTATCTATAGAAATAAAATTTTAACAGAATTTTCTATAAAAATAAAATGTCAACATTTTTTCTATAGAAATAAAAGTTTGAGAAAATTTACTATAGCAGTAAAATTTTTGGTAAACTTTGCTCCAAATTTTGATAGATTATTTTTGGCTCGAGTGGCAACCGTGGTTGTAAGCCAACACAGTAGCCATACAGCCTTATAGCTCTTATAGTCTTCAGCACACAAGTAACGTATACAGCCAAGCAGATCTATTTATAGACTAGTATGTAATACATACGGAAAGCGCATTAAAAGAAACTTCGTTTAAAGAAAACAAACCTAAAAATTAATTATTTACCTATGAGCCTATTACTGATTGTATTGAATAATAAAATCTATTATGTCCCAGATATTTTTTATATACGAGTAGTTCATCATATAATCAGCCCTACGAACTCACCTTCTCCTCACTTAACCTTGGACAAATTTTATTTATTTATTTTTGTTTTGCTTGTTTGTGAGTCCACAAACCAATTTCTATAAAAAGAAAAACTAAGAAAATGTCCCATCAGCATTTCCGGCCCTATTCTATTAATAATTCACATCAATTTATTGACAATACAATTTCCAACGACATGAATAATTTACATAACTATTGTATATCAATGGATATGTGTACGATATAAAATACATGCATGACTAAACTTTAAAATGCAATACAATAACATTTAATTTTATTTTTGGCATGGCAAAACGGAAATAAACCAAAAATCCATTTGCTGTAGACCAAAACGAATTATTTATTGCATAGCTTTTAGGGGCTTTACATACTGTTGCATAGCATTGGGAAGTAGTGCACAAACTATAGCAATAAACTTTTATTGAAGAACAATGATAGTAAAATAACAGAAAATAGCTTCGTTGTATACAAAAAGTTTATATGAAATTTTGTATAAACAAATTTCTATGAAATTTTCTATGAAAAATTTCTAGGAAATATTACGAAAAAATTCTATGAAATTTCTACGCAATTGTCTATATAATTTTCTATAATATTTTTATGACAATTTTCTATGAAATATTTGATATAAAATTTCTATGAAATATTCGATATAAAATTTTCCAACAAGGAATCTATGACATTTTCTAAAAAACATTATATCATTTTTTGCATAAAAAGTAATTTCTATGAAATTATCTATAAAATTTCTATGAAATTTTTCATAAATTTCTTTGAAATATCTACGAAATTTCTATGAAATTTTTATATGAAAAATTTCTTATGAAAATTTTATTACATGAAAAATTTCTATGAAAATTTTACATGAAATTATTAAAAAACCAAATTCTTTGAAATATTACCAAAAATTATATTTTTAGTAATTCATATTTTCATTGATGCAATTTTGATATAATTTCTATGAAATATTATAATATCTATAAATTAAAAAACTGAAATTTAAATTGTGTTTCATATCTATTGAAATTCTAAGTTAAATCTTATAAAATTTTTATTATTATAAATCCAAAAAAAATATTAATTTTTCATTAGATATTAGTATTATCATGTAATGCAAATTATATTTACTAAAATTTATGAAAATATTCTAAAAATCTGAATTTCTATGAAAATGTCTTTTCTTTATTAAAATTATTAATTCTTAAAAAAAGTATGAAATTCAAATTTAATTAGTCAATAATTCCATATTCTATAGAAAAATTTCAATTTCATAAATTAGTCGCATAAATATTCTAGAAAATTCCTAATTTTCTACTGAAATAATTTCTATGAAGTTTTCTATAAAAAATTAAAATCTATGAATAAAATTTTCTTTCAATGTTTTATAAAATTTTCTGTAAAAATCTATGCGAAATGTTCTATGGAATAGTTTTCTATAATAAAATTTCTATAAAATTCTTCTTTGAAAAATTTTATGAAATTTTCTATAAAAAATTTCTATGAAATTTTCTATAAATAATTTCTATAAAAATATTTTTACTATGTAAAATTACCATATAAATTTTCTATGAAATATTGTTAATAAAATTTTCTAATAAAACTAAATCTATGAAAATTGGTCTATCTATGAAATTTTTTATAAAAAATTTCTGATGAAAACATGTCTCATTCGGAAATTTTCTATGAAGATTCTATTATAAAAATTTCTATAAAATTTTCTATGAAAATTCCTGATGAAATTTTCTATAAAAAATTTCTATGAAATTTTCTAATAAAAATTTCTATGAATTTTCTATTAAAATTTCTGTAAAAAATTTCTCTAAATCTTTGAAATTTCTGTAAAACAAAATTTCTCTGAAATCTTCTATGAAAAATTTTGCTATGCAATTTTCTATAAACATTTGTCTATGAAATTTTTCTATTGAAATTTCTATAAAACATAGTTGAATAGAATTTTTCTATTGAAACATTTTTACATAGATAAACTTTTAACAAAATTGTCTTAGAATAAAAATGTTAAAAATTTTTTTATAGAAAAAAAATTGACAAAATTTTTATAGAAATGAAAATTTTTGACGGAAATTTTTCGAATAGAAATAAAATCTTGACAAAACTTTCTATAAAAATAAATTTTGAACAAAATTCTATAAAAAATAAACTTTGCAATATTCTTCTATAAAAAAGTTAATTTTGACAAACTTTTCAATAGATATTAAAATTTGGCGCAAAATTTTTCTATATAAATTAAAATTTTGACAAACTTTCAATAGACAAATAATTTTTCTTAGAAATAATGAACAAGTTTTCAATAGAAAATAAAATTAATGAAAAAAATTTTTATGATAGAAATAAAATATTGCCAATTTTTCTAATAAAAATATATTTTTGCCAAAATTTCTTAGAAATAAAATTTTTTTGACAAAATTCTTCTATTATATAGAAATTTTCGCCAAAAATAAAATGTTGACAATCATTTCTTTGGTAGGTTTTTTGGGTATAATTTTCTTTGCAAATTTTGGTAGATTTTGTTCTTTCTATGAAAAATTTCTATGGCATTTCTAATGAAGATTTTCTTACGAAAAACTTTCTATGAAATTGTTTGATGAAATTTTTTATGAAAATTTTTTGATAGAAATAATTTTAACTAAAATTTGTCTATAGATAAAAATGTTGACAATTTTTTTTATAGATATAACATTTGAAAAATTTTTATAAAATAAATTTTTGACGGGAATTTTCGATAGAAATAAAATTTTGACAAACTTTCTATAAAATAAAATTTTTGCCAAAATTTTCTATAAAAATTAAAATTTTGACAAACTTTTCAATAGAAATAAAATTTTCTTAGAAATAAAATGACAAACTTTTCAATAGAAGTAACATTTTGCCAAAATTTTCTATATAAATTAAAATTTGATAACTTTTCAATAGACAAAATTTATTTAGAAATATAAATGACCAAACTTTTCAATGTAAATTAAAATTTTGGGCCAAAATTTTCTATAGAAATAAAATTATGAAAAAGTTTTTATATAGAATAAAATATTGCCAAAATTTTTCTAATATAAACATAATATTTTGCAGAAGTTTTTCTTAGAAATTATATTTTTTTGACAAAATTCTCTTAGAAATAAAATTTTGACAAAATTTTTCTATAAAAATAAAATTGTTGCCAAAATTTCTATAGACAATGAAATTATTGACAAAATTTCTTAGAAATGAAAATTATTTGAGAAAAGTTTTCTATAGAAATAAAATTATTTGTCCAATATGAAATAATAATTTTGACAAAAACTTTCAATAGAAATAAACATTTTGCCAAAATTTTTATAAAATTAATTTTGACAAAATTTCTTAGAAATAAAATTTCTGCCAAAATGTTTCATAGAAATAAAATTATAAAAAAGATTTTACTATACAAAAAATAAATATTGTCCAATTTTTCTAAAAAATAACTATTTTGCCAAAATTTTTTAGAAATAACAAAATTTTGACAAAATTCTCTAGAAATAAAATTTTGACAAAATTTGCTATAGAAATAAAATTATTACAAAACTTTCGATAGAAATAAAATTTTGGCAAAATTATCTATAAGTATAAAATTTTGCCAAAATAAAATGTTGACATCATTTTTTTGGTAGGTTTTTATAAGAGACAGGTATAATTTTCTTCACATTTTGGTAGATTCTTTTTGGCTTAAGTGGCAACCGTGGTCTCAGACCAATATATGCATGCTTTAGAAACAGAAGGACTATATTAGTACACCCTTCAGCCTATAGTGGTGGTTATAAAAACATATTAGTGTTGATCTTAAATGTAGATTTTAATCAATTTTTAAAAACAAATCATCTTATTATAATAAAAGAGCTTACGATTATAATCTTTATTTAATAAATCCCGAATGAAGGACAAAAAGACCTTCATTCATTTTGGGGTTTGTTTTCTCATGGATCATTTATTGGGATATCATTAAGCCTGAAAGTATGCCACAAAAAATTATTATTAAAGAAATTCTTTAATGTTCTGCTAATATACCACAAATATGCTGCAAGGAAAGTAAAAATGAAAACAAAAAAGGATATGAAACATTAATTCTCAATTCGCTACTAAAACTCTGAGAAGTGAGATGTAAGGGATAGATATCTCAACAGATAATTTCAATAAAGCATTAGCTCATATCTCCGGCATAATCTGTCTTTATTTCCATTTTCTCTCTTTAACCATGGTACTAAATGCTAACATTATCCTGTTTATCACACACAGGATATTCCATTGGATTTTATAATGTTTTAAGCCTAGGGAAAACCGCAATAGGGAAAATTTCGTGGGTATCCTTTCTGTTTTGTTGGCATTTGCTTTGCGATAAATTGTTAGAATGACGTCAGTGGGGTCGGGATAACAACGATGATGACAATAAATGCCCCAGTGCCAATGAAATGGCCCCATTATGGAGCCTGTAGTTTATTAAAACACTGAACACACAAAAAAATAATAATCTTTGATCTTCCCTTGTCATGAACAATTTCCTTCCTTGCCACGCTCTTGACTTCCTCCCAACAACAGCCTCTTCGGTTTGGTATCTCTTGTCATAATTTTTCTTGTATCCTGGGGACAGAGTCTTTGGCCAGTGAGGATTCATATTCGTTAACGGTGTTTATGGTTGGAGTTGATGGAGGACAACCTTCATTTTCAATGTGCCCCATTGGTATGGGCTTCCTGAGGAAGACATTAAAGATTTAATATGATTCACTGGATGTTCACGACCATCCACCTGTCCGTCTCTCATTCCTTGCTCTGTCGTTTGTTCACACTTCGGTGGAGAATGAGACCAAACCAACAGTGGCAGTAACCAAGTCTTTTAGCGAATTCCAGGAAATATATAACACACACACAAAATAGCTAATTGATATTTCTTTTAAGTTACACATCGCATATTGTTTACAAGGGAGCCACGAATTCAATTTAAGTTCGAAGATGAACTATATCGACCCATGTTTTTATATAGAGTTCATGTAGACCGATCTCCCGATTTGACTTCGTGAGGGCATGGAAGCCGCAATTTTTATGAAAATGAAAATCTATAGTTCTTTAGGTTCGTAAAGAGGTGAGCTTTGGTATATATCGCTACCTAGAATCAAGTACGCAAAACTATAAAATTTTCTATAGAAATAAAATTTTCCATAGAAAAAATTGCGTCCATATCGGACCACTTTTACGTAATAGCCCCATATAAACGGACCCCCAAATTTGGCTTCGATGGCTCTTAGAGAAGCAAATTTCATCCGATCGCTGAAATTTGGTGGCAATGGTCTATATGCGTCTCAATAACACTGCAAAATTGGGTCCATATCGGGCTCCATAATTATATATAGCCCCATATAAATCCGATCCCCCCAGATTTGGTTGCGGAGCCTCAAAGAAAAGCAAAATTTCATTCCGATACGGGCGCCCTGAAATTTGGTACATGGTATTGTATATATGTCTCTAATAACCATGCAAAAATGTTGGCCAATCGGTCCATAATTAGTATATAGCCCCAGTATAAACCGATCCCCAGATTTGAACCCGGGCTCTTAGTGGAGCAAAATTTCATCGCCGACGCTTTTTTGTGTGAAAGTGTTGAAATTGGTACGTGGTGTTTAGTATATGTCTCTAACAACCATGCAAAAAGGGGACATGATATCGGTCCCAAATTATATATAGCCCCCATTAAACCGATTCCCAGATTTGGTTTGCGATCCTCTAAGAGAACCAAATTTTCATTCCGATGTTCTGAAGATTGAAATTTGGAACGAGGTGTAGGTATATGGGCGCTAACATCCATGCCAAAATTAGTCCAATCGGTCTTATTATTAATATAGCCGATCTCCCAATCACACAAAATATTGGCTCCATATCGGTCAAATTCATGTTGCCTCTCGAGCACCAAAATTATATTTCTATAGAAATTTTGTAAATTATCCAAAATTTTATTTTTAAAAAATATTGTCAAAATTTATTTCTATACAAATATTTTCAAAAGTTTTTTCTATACAAAATTTTGTCAACATTTTATTTCTATAGAAAATTTTGTCAACATTTTATTTCTCTGGAAAATTTTGTTAAAATTTTTATTTTCTATAGAAAATGTTGTCAAAATTTTATTTCTATAGAAAATTTTGTCAAAATTTAATTTCTATAGAAAGTTTTCTCAAAATTTTATTTTTATAGAAAACTTTGTCAAAATTTTATTTCTATAGAAAGTTTTGTCAAAATTTTATTTCTAAAAAATATGTCAAAATTTTATTTCTATAGAAAATGTTGTCAAAATTTTGTTAAAAAATTTATTTCTAAAAAAATTTGTCAAAAATTTATTTCTATGAAAATTTGTCAAATTTTATTTCTGTAGAAAATTTTGTCAAAATTTTATTTTATAGAAAATTTGTCAAATTTTATTTCTATAGAAAATTTTTGTCAACATTTTATTTCTATAGAAAATTTTGTCAAATTTTATTTCTATAGAAAATTTTGTCAACATTTTATTTCTATAGAAAATTTTGTCAAAATTTTATTTCTATAAAGAATATTGTCAAAATTTTATTTCTATAAAGAATATTGTCAAAATTTTATTTCTATTGAAAATTTTGTCAAAATTTTATTTCCATAGAAAATTTTGTCAAAATTTAATTTCTATAGAAAATTTTGTCAAACTGAATTATATACGTATTTAATCAGCCTTTTTTTTAGTTTAATATATACCACGAATGGACTAACTTACAATTTAGAAGACGGTGTTAGGAGGTTTCAAGATACCTTGTCATCGGCCAGTGTTCCCCAAGTAATGCATCCCAAGTAATTCGATTGTGGATGACAGTCTTTAAAAGAAGTTTCTACGCAATCCATAGTGGAGGGTACATAAGATTCGGCCCGGCCGAACTTAGGGCCGTATATACTTTTGTTTCTATCTTTGTTATTAAATTTGATCGTTTTGCGAGATCGTTTCCTCATTTAATTCACAAAAGTAGAAAAATTAAAAAATGGAAATTTAGGGTAAAGAAATTAGTGTTGACGAAAGAAAATTAAATTATGGAAAGAAGGCAAAAATTTTCGAAATATTGGTAAAACTGCAGGTCAGATGACATTCATCTGTACCTAAAGTTATAAACAACTTTGGTCGCCCGAAAGTATACGGGAAGAGCGTAAAATTATTAATATGACGAAGGCTAATCCCTGGATAACCTCTTCCAAATAAAAAAAAATCTGCAGAAACAACCAGCAAAGTATTGCAAAAAGCTGGATACCACTGTAGTGTTGCCCGTCGAAAACCATACATATCGTTTGTGAACAGAGAAAAACGCATAAAATTTGCTTATAAATACATAGTAAACAAGCTCCCAGAATTCTAGAACAAGTTGTGTTTTTAGACGAAAGCAAGTTTTGTACATTTGGAATAAATGGACGTCAAGTTTTTTGGGGGGAAAACAGGAACTGCGCTTGAAAAATAAAACCTTGTTGGCACGGTGGAACATAGTGGGGGTTGTGTTATGGCGTGGGGGTGTATGTTGACTTCTTTCTGGAGGGTGTCAATTGGTATTTATTGAATTGACGATGAACAAATACGGTCAGTTAAACTTATTAAAACACAATTTAAGTCAAAGTGCCGAAAAACTTGACTTGGCAGAGACGTTTTGATTCCAGGCAGTAACGATCCAAAGCATACTGCTGAGATCGTAGGACTTTGGCTTCTATATAATGTCTTATTAGCAAATTTTAATCAAAATTTTATTGCTATAGAAAATTTTCTCAAAATTTTATTTCTTTAGATAATTTCCTAAAAATTTTATTTCAAAAACATTCTGATAATGCTTTTGGAACATCGGGTGGGTTCAACGGCACAAAAAGACTGAAGTACCTATATGTAAAAGGTATTTTTTTCGTAAATGTGGTTTCCACAATGGATGATTAGTCAAGTGACTAAATATCCAAGCTGCCGACTTTACTAACTATAGCTATAATAAATAGCTAACCTATCCTAACCCACCAGATGAGGCCAACTCTTCCTCGACAAAACAAATGTTCAAGGAAAATATCATCATCACTCACAAGATGGAGAAGACTCCATTATTGCGAACACAATTTCCGTAGTAGTGTCTACGGCTTACTACGTATTTGTATGGGCATTATTTGTTGTTCCTTTTTCGGGTGGTAATTTTGGGGAACCCCCCAATGTCGCCTGCTTTATAATTATTTGCCGTCATTTGCCATTCCATATGATGACTAACATAGAAACGATTCTGATAGACAGATACCGGAAAACTGCCAACGACAGCAAAGTAAATGTCTGAGAGCAATGTTCAAAGATATCCATGATATGATTTGTGCGTGGAATGGGTGACAATTTCCATGCCTTTACCAATCATAAGGTCTCCCAACATTCATAAATCTGTACAAGGTTTACTCTCAAGTATCATCCCTCTAGACCATATCTGTTGTCTTCTTTCCATATCCTCCTTAGAATCACTATAAATACAGCTTACGCCTCTCTTAGGTATCTTCTCAGGTTACCAAGATGAAATGTGGCTATACATAACTATAGACCTCTACGGACCAATTTTGGTTGGTGTTAGCGGCCATCATACTGGCCCAATGCTACAAATTTCACCACGCGTACCAAATTTCAACCGGATCGGATGAATTTTGCTCCTCCAAGAGCTACGGAGGTCAAATCAGGGGATCGGTTTAAATGGCGGTTATATATAATTAAGACCGGTATGGACCAATTTTGCATTGTTGTTAGAGACCATACACTAACTCCACTTACCAAATTTCAGCCGGATCTGGTGAATTTTGCTCTTCCAAGCGACTTCGGAAGTCAAATCTGGGGATCGGTTTATATGGGGGCTATATAAAGGGTGATTCTTTTGAGGTTAGGATTTTCATGCATTAGTATTTGACAGATCACGTGGGATTTCAGACATGGTGTCAAAGAGAAAGATGCTCAGTATGCTTTGACATTTCATCATGAAATAGACTTACTAACGAGCAACGCTTGCAAATCATTGAATTTTATTAAAAATCAGTGGCAGAAAATCCGCTTTTTATCGACAAATTTTGTTCAGGATGAGGCTCATTTCTGGTTGAATGGCTACGTAAATAAGCAAAATTGCGCATTTTGGATGTGAAGAGCAACCAGAAGCCGTTCAGAACTGCCCATGCATCCCGAAAAATGCACTGTTTGGGTGGTTTGTACGCTGGTGGAATCCATGGACCCGTATTTTTTCAAAGAGTGCTGTTGCGGCAACGTTACGGTGAATGGCGATCGCTATCGTTCGATGCTAACAAACTTTTGTGCCAAAAATGGAAGAACTGAACTTGGTTGACATGTGTTCTAACAAGATGGCGCTACATGCCACACAGCTCGCGATTCTATGGCCATTTTAGGGAAATTCGATGAGAACAATTCATCTCAAGAAATGGACCGGTAAGTTGGCCACCAAGATCATGCGATTTGACCGCCTTTAGACTATTTTTTGTGGGGCTACGTCAAGTCTAAAGTCTACAGAATAAGCCAGCACACTATTCCAGCTTTGGAAGACAACATTTCCGAAGAAATTCGGGCTATTCCGCCGAAATGCTCGAAAAAGTTGTAGCCCAAAATTGGACTTTTCCGAATGGACCACCTAAGACGCAGCCGCGGTCAACATTTAAATGAAATTATCTTCAAAAAGTAAATGTCATGGACCAATCTAACGTTTCAAATAAAGAACCGATGAGATTTTGCAAATTTTATGCGTTTTAAAAAAAAAAAAGTTATCAAGCTCTTAACAAATCACCCTTTATAATTATGAACAGATGTGGACCAATTTTTGCATGGTTGCTAAAGACTATACACTAACACCACGTACTAAATTTCAGCCGGATCGAATGAAATTTGCTTCTCTTAGGGGCTCCGCAAGCCAAACCTGGGGATCGGTTTATATGGGGGCTATACGTAAAAGTGGTCCGATATGGCCCATTTGCAATACAATCCGACCTACATCAATAACAAGAAATTGTGCCAAGTTTCAAGTCGATAGCTTTTTCGTTCGGAAGTTAGACGTGAGTTCAACAGACAGACGGACGGACGGACGGACATGCTTAGATCGACTCGAATTTCACCACGACCTAGAATATATATATTATATACTTTTATGGGTCTTAGAGCAATATTTCGATGTGTTACCAAACGGAATGACATAGTTAATATACCCATCCTATGGTGGAGGGTATAAAAAAAAAACAGAAGAATTTGAAAACTTTTATCAGCGAACCATCAACAAAGCTATAGGAGAACGTTGGGAGAACGTTAATGTTATGTATCCAGTAGAAATTTTTTCG
>PGFW01072681.1:0-11233 GCA_003123925.1 Haematobia irritans | reverse complement strand
TTGCTCAGTGGGTTGTACTGATTGATGTGAATAGAGTTAATATTACTTATACCACGACTGTACTCTCACAAGACCTTTATAAAATAAACTTATATTTATACTATTATCTGATTGTTAATGTAAAAAATAGGTTGATATATACTGGTTCAAATTTTTGAGCTCTCCATGTTTTGAAATTTTCTATACAACTGATTTCAGATTTGATATTTGAAAATGGGCGACTTTGGCAATAGTGGGTATTCTTAATTATATGAAACTTAAATAATTTGGCACTGGGTTGTAAATTGATTTGAATAAGTTAATATAACTTATACTACCGACTGTACTCTCACAAAATCCTTTATAAACGAACTATATTTTATTCATATTAAAGGGCTACGTCAAAAGGTCTGAGAAATTTTTTATGAAATTTTACAAATACTCTATATGCATACATAATATATTTCTTAATTTTACACTTAGTTTAAAATAAGTTTGTTTTCTTTTTTGAAATCTAAAGTTTGCAGAAGCGTTGCTACACTATTAGACCGTGAGTAATGTTGATGTTAATTGAGTTCATTTGTATTATTTTTTTTCTTGTTACATATTTGTTTAGGAAAAACAATAAATATCAAATTAAATTTTTATTAAATACATTTTGTTTTGTTGACGTCAGGTTTTTTAAAGTACTACCATCAAATTTTCTTGTGTTTGGAATTTTCTTAATTTTATTTGAACATTTTTGGAATGTTTTGTAATTATTGTATTTTTTATAAAATTAATTTTATTATCATTAATTAATGCTTATTTACATATTTATCACGAATACCATTAAATCAAAAACATTTGTTAAAATATAATTCTATCCATATTTATTTTCAATTAATTTGTTTATTATAATCAAGAGAGCAAAAAATATAGCGGTCCCCGAAAGTTTTTGTATGCAAAAAAAATATATATATATTAAATATAATTAATCATATTAAAATTAATATTATTAATTAGTTAATTAACCATCATTTTCGTGAGGCTTAGATAAGATTTTGGTAAGGATCCTTTAAACTCTACTTCAAAACTTCAGAAGCCAATTTTATAAATATAAAAAATTTTACCAAAAATTTTCATGGCTAAATTAAGACACTTCACAATTTTATTGATCACGACCCGACCTTTTGTCATTGTCGAAAAAGAAACACAACAATTCACCTAAAATCTTGTTGACCATTAATTTTCTTTTTTCTTCAAATTATTTTACAATAGGATTGTTCTTCTTTCTCCATGTCTAACACATCCAAATGTCATCATATCAATCAAAAGTAATCAAAATGTGTCTTATTTAGTCTCTATTGTATTGACAGGCTTTTTATTACCAAATTGTTCTCGACTATATAACAAATTGATTTTAATTGACCACTACAACAATTTTTGCAACTTCAAGTTTACGCATTGATGAAATGATGAAATTTCTTGCAGTCTTTAACGATAGTTAGTGGTGATCACTTGGTTGGAACGCAAAAAAAAAATTAAAAAGAAAAATTTTCTCGAAGGAATAACACAGTTATATTCTATTCCTGCTGTTTTGTTTTGCGATAATGTTTAACAAGCTTGAAATATTTATCGTGAATCAGTTATGGTGGAATATTTTTGTTTGAAATGTTTACCTATTGTAAATCGGTAATAAAAACGAGTATTTAATGAACTAAAATATCTGTTATTTTGAATTAAAATACATAAATAGTATTAAAAGTAAAAATTCACACATGGAAGCGCTTTTATGGTTTCCTGTTTGTAAGAAAGTGCCAGAAAATATTGTTTGCAATTTTTCATCTATGCTTTAATCTTCTTTGAACTTATAAAATAAACTAGACTTCTGCACACATGAAAATGATTTATAGTGTTTGAACTTATAATATCTGATATTACATAATCCATTATCGTAGTGGTATCTATCACTTCGTTATTTTTATTAAAAGACAAATTTAATGAAAGTGCAGCAAGTAAGCTAAAATAAAACGCCTCTGAACTAATACTTGAAATGTTGTTACGACATCTATTCTTCATCGATGGTTGTTTGCAATATCACTTCAGTTATTAACTTTAAGAACAAATGGATTCTGAATTTACTAACAGCAACAAAAATGTCTATGACGTTTTTATGGGAAGTGGATGCACCGGGATATTTTTGCCGATATTATGCAACATTGAATATTTTAATATTTGCTAAAAGTAATAATATATGAGATAATTAGTTACCTTATCAATATTTTTGAATAATTCTGTGGCTATTTTGAAATTTGATTTTTTCACCACAAGTCTGCAGCGTTTAAAAGAAGTCTCCAAAAATCATTGAAAAATGCTTGTTTTTATTAACGTACAGGAAAAAAAACTAAACACAAAGTATTTTTAGGCATTTAATATTAAAATTTGCTATGAAATAAAAAGTCTCCAAAATTATTTGCACACATGATAATATATGCCTAGAAAAATACTAGTTATTGCATTTATTCATACTAATTTCCTTTGACTTATAAAATAAAACTAGCTTCTGCACACAATGAAAATGATTTATTAGTGTTTGAATTTATACGTATCGTGATATTACATATTCATATCCGTAGTGGTATTCTATCAATTCGTTATTTTTTTATTCAGAAACTAAATTTATGAAAATGTGCCAGCAAGTAGAAAATTAAAAAAACGGCCTCCTTAACTAATGTATTGAAATGTTGTTACGACATTCTATATCTTCTCGATGGATTGTTTTCAATATCACTTCAGTTATTACTTAGAACAATTATTATGAATTTACTACAGCAACTAAAAAATATCTACGACGTTCATGGAAAGAGGATACACGGGATATTTTTGTCGGAATATACTGCACACATTGGAAATATTTTTAAATATTTGCTTAAAAGTATAAATATATGAGATATCGTTACCCTTATTACATATTTTTTGTATCAATCCTGTGGCTTATTTTAAATTTGATTTTTCACACAAAGCATCTACACGTAAAAGAAGTTCTCGCAAAATTTTTCCAAAAAATGCGTGTTTTATTAATACAGGAAAAGAAACTGAACACAATATTTTAGGCATTTAATAAAAATTCTGCTTGAGCATAAGATAGTCCTCCAAAATATGGGCACCAAGATAAATATTTTTACTTGTTAGCACAGCATAACTTTCTTCCTAATAGCGGTTTTTGTAAGCACTTTTCCAATAATCAATTAGTTATACATAATTTTAAGCAGTATTTTATAATATATATAATTAAATACCATACAAATAAAGTTGTAAAAAATGTCGGCAAGTCTCCTCCAAAAATTTTGCATCACATGAATATGTGTGTTTACTGCTTAAGTTGCGCAAAAACGGCTTCTTAAATAATTTGTTTTATAGCATTTTCCAATACTCAACTGGTAATATTATTCTTTTAGGCAGTATTTTAATGATTGCTATTAAGATGTATATATCAAGTAAATTTGTAAATAGTCTGCTCAAAATCTTCGCTCACCATGGAAACGAGTTTAGTGTATTTAGTCTTACAATGAGATGAAATAGGTTATTTCTCTAATTCTTCCAAAGAACATTTTGAACTCATATTTTGTTCTAAATTAAGGGTTACGCGGTGTAAATTTTAAATGTCCGCGGCCATTGGTACATTTGTTTTTTACTTCCTCAGTGGTTTTAGCAATTTGACTTTACGCTTACGTTTTGATAATTAAGAATACTTTTATAGTATCTTCAAAAGTCTCCACGGAAAATAAGTCTCCAGAAGTTTCAAAAATTTCATTTTTTAATACAGCATAAACTAACTACAAAGGTTTTTTTAGGCATTACTATAAATTTTATAGGCGATCTTACTAAAAAATACAAAGTCCTCCAATGCCACTGGTAATATTTTTTACAGCATAGGTTGTCAAAAATAGTTGTTTAAACAGCTACTTCCTAATACATTCACATATATCAATTCGTATATTGTTTTTTAAAGTAGAGTATTTTTAAATGTATTCACATTAACATACATATAAATTTCCAAAAAGATCTCAAAAGAAACTTGCACACAGGTGAGGAAGAATATGTAAATAATGTGTAGAATTTCAGATAACAAAGTTTTATAACATTATCTGTGGTTTAAACTTCATTTTAAAAATATAATTTGTTTTAAAAAATTGAGGGTTACGAGGGATAATTATAAATGTTTCTATTTTTGTAAGGCAATTCGCATCATTTTTTTTGTTTATTTTCAATCTAAAACTTGACTTTCACGTTTCGTATAAATGTAGCTTATTTTATATACGAGTCCTGTTTAATAGTCTTGTTTTAAGTTTAACCTTTTTAATAGGCATTTGTATTAACAATTTAATATATAGAGTTTTTCTCCTAAAGATTGTAAACTGTGCTATTTTGTGAATTTGTCCTTTTTTTCGTATTGTTTTTTTTATTTAACATTTTACTACTTAATTTTTGACAATTTGATGTTTTGTTTACTAGTTAAGCATCGATTTTGATTAAGAGAATTTTTGTATAAAGCAAATCTTATTATAGTAATGTGTGTTTCTCTTCCCCCATTCTAGTCACCCGTGAGCAAGACAACGCAATGCCGAAGATGTTCTCTTTGATATGTTTTAGCAATGAGGAAGACGGGTCTTATTTCATTGGGTAAATTCTTGGCAGCTCTTAAAGACTACCAGGCTATATAGGCGCCAGCCGATCCTGCGAGTCAAAGAGCTTATGGATATCTGAAAAAGGTCATAAAATTGAATAATTATGAAACTGGATCATCATCCTGAGACACAAAATATGCAATCGTGAGACATTTAAGGCGTAAGTTCATAGAAATTTAAATTTTAATTTTTAATTTTTCTAAAAAATAAATAAGAAATGTTTCGTTTTTTCTAGTGTGGTGGCTCAAGAACGCATTGGTTTTAGATAGCCAAGGCTTCCGCCAACAATTTGTGTATACGCTGATTTTGTGGTTTTCGATCAAGGATGTTGAGGAAGTCTTATTGGAAATGTAAAAGCAATACGCGCCCCCCCCGCCCGACCGCCGCCACCGATGGCAAGTAAGCGTATTATATACCGCAAATTATCGCGATATTAATCCGATCTATGGGTGTCAGTATTTGTACCATATGTGCCAACGTCTATTCCATAGGTGATGTTGAAGCCATATACTCTAGGCAAAGTTTTGGCAGGTAATTTCATGAAAATTCTACCTGAGCTATATTTTCCACAAAAAAAAAATTCATACTGGTTTTTGAACAAAGCAAAAAAGGTTTTGTTTTTTTGGGCCTTGCTTTGACGTGTTTCCAAGTCACAGTCCTATTTAACATTCTAGAAGCATCTTAAAATTTAATGAGAATTATTGCAAGTTTATACATGGTAATCATTGGTGTTAAAGAGTAATGAACCATTGCAGAAAAAAAAACTCAAATCCAAGAACAAATTTTTTTATACGGATTTTGAATTTCTCGTCTGCATGTTTATTTTGTCCGCTTGGTGTTGAGTGCCAAAAAAAGAACCACATACTACTCCAAAAATCACTCGTACGATTGGCTTTCAAGGTATCCATTCTAAATTCATATTTAATGCCTTAGTTATAGTTATTCACTTGAGAATTAAGGTCTGTTCATTTATGGAAATAATTTTACAAATAAATTTTTATTTTTTTATTTTCCCTCCCACCCCCTGGTGAAATTAGTAAACATTCTGACATATGGCCATTGCTTGGTAAAAAGTTGGGAGCGCAGTGTGGTACATTGTCAATTGGGTACAAGAGCCAAGTGGAAACGAAATTTCAATGAATTGGTGCTGGATCAATGAATAGTGAAGAGTTTTTACCACAGGTAAAAAATCATCACCGAAAAATATTTTACCAAATTAAAAGTTGATTGAAGTGGAAAATTTACAATTAAAAAAAAAAAAATATTTGATGCAATGAATTTTTTATTCCAGATTAAAAAAAAAATTTACAATCTAAAAAAAAAAATAATTGATCGCAATGTAAATTTTTTATTCCGTTAAAACGAAAATAATTGGGTGACATATTTTTTAATTAAAATCTATAATTAACCCAATCAACTATTTTAATTAAATAGAAGATAATATTTCACTTAAAATAATTGAAAATTTTATTCGGCAAAAAATTAGTTTTTAAAGAAAATGACCAATTATGTAAATTTATAATCGGATTATGAAAATGTATAAACTCTTGTAAAATTACAAGAAAATTATTTCATCTAAAAAAAAAAAATAATAATTTTAAATAAATAAAAATAATACAATAAATTAAATTTGATTGCCCTCAATAAAAAAACTAATTGAGTTTTTGAAGAAAATCAATTATAATTTTTAATTGAACAAAAATAAAAAAATTAATTTAAAAAGTGTTTTCCTTTTGTTAATCAATTTATATTTTTAATTTTCTAATTAATTTTGTGATGAACGAAATTTCAATTAAAAAATTTAATTGGATCAATTAATTTCGTGATTGGATCAGAAAAAAATTTTTGTGTGTATATACAAATCTTCATTTTTCAAAAATTTTATTATTTTCGTGATTGACGAAATTTTTAAGTTAAAAATTTTTGAATCACAATTAAACTTCGTGATTGGATTCAAGAAAAAAAATTTTGTGTATATAAAATCTTCATTTTTGTAAAATTTTCATTTTTTAAAAATTTTATATTTTTTAATTAAAAATTTAATTAGAATCAATTAAGTTTCACTAATTGGATTCAGGAAAAAAATCTGTGTATATAAAATCTTCATTTTTTAAAAAAGAAATTTAATCATTTTCGTGATTTGACGAAATTTCATTAAAAATTTGATTGAATCATTACAATTTCGTGATTGGGATCAGAAAAAAAATTTTTTCTGTGCTAGATAAAATCTTCCATTTTTTAAAAAATGTGACTGAAGAATTTTTAATTAACAATTTAATCTGACAATTATATTTTCAGTGATTGGATTCAGAAAAAAAATTTGTGTGTATAAGAAAATCTTCAATTTTTTTTTTTAAAAATTTTATGCATTTTCGTGATCTGATGAAATTATCAATTAAAATTTAAGTTGAATCATATTAACATCTCGTGATTTGGATTAGAAAAAAATGTCCGTGTACATAGAAATCTTCAATTTTTGTAAAATGTTTAATTTTTTAACGAAATTTTACTCCTTTTCGTGATTCGACGAAATTTTAATTAAAATTATTGATAAATTTTTTAAGTTTCTGATTAGGATCAAAAAAAAAAATCTGTGTATATAAAATCTATAAATTTAAAAAAAAATATAATATATATATATAAATATATAAAAATTTAAATTGAATCAATTAAATTTCGGTTTGGGTCAGAAAAAAATTTTGTACTACCTTCATTTATGTAACAAATTTTATTTAAAAAAATATCACTTCTTTGTGTTGACGTAAATTTCCATTAAAAATTTCATTGAAATCATTTAATTTTGTGATTGGCATCAGAAAATCTTCTCGTGATATAAAATCTTACAGTTTTGATAAATTTTTTGCATTTTTTTAAATTAGATAGCTCTCCGACCCATCTCATCCTTATCTTTTCAATTTAAAATTTATTTTAATCCCCTTTGCTATAAAATTCGATAGATAAATGCTTTTTTAAATCTCATTTTAGATAAACTCCATAATACCTATGATTCAATGCTGGGGCCATATAACCTGTCCATTCTTCATGGTCTTGATCAAACCTGAGATTGATCGGCAGCCGAGCAAATTTGATTATGTGATACTATGGTTCAAAAAACGTTTGTCTGGTGGTGAAAATATTGGTTTTAAATAATGCTGTTTTCCTATCCGGAAGCGTGAGGGCAGCTGATCGTAATTATGCCTTGGGCTTTTAATAGTTGCGTGAGAATAATGCTATCCGAACCGTACAAACTCTCAAGGAGGTCATCGGACTTTTACTTCAGGTTAAGGAAAAATAAAGAGAAATTAAAAAGCGATTATCGACTTTTTACGCTCTCTCTCTCTCTTTCGTTTTTAGTGGCTGTTCCTATGGAGCCTTTGTGAGGCATTGTCTGTCATAGCTGCAACTTTGGCAAAATGGTCGATTTTGTCCCCCCACCACCGAGAGAAGAATCGTTTCGACGCGAAGTAGTCTCGTGATGTTTTGTCAATTATGCATTCGTGTGGTACTTACGATTATTATTCCGGCTAAATTTCTTCTTAAAGTTGGTCTAACGCCGCCAAATCCGGTGTTTAGTGGGTGGCATGATGTTGGTTATTCCATGTCATGGGTTATCTTTGCTTGGTCTCCACCCTCTCGATCATTGGGCAATAGCTGTCCGTGGTCGTCCAGTTTCTGTGAAGAATTGGTGATGGTCTTCACATTCCATCGTTATGATAATATTAGCATGCCACCTAATAAAAGGATCCACGTAAACATCGTTATGAGACCCAAAGGATTATCTATAGTGAATTTACTTTTTTCGGCTGCTACGATGGTGATGTTAAGCGGCCGCTTCGTAGACATCGTCTGTCGGGTATGGATATCACATTGGCCGATTATGATGGTCCGTCACTGCTCTTGGCATTTGGCTCATCTGAAGGCCATTTGGATTGTGTCCGGTTTCTATTGGAGGCAATGTTCATGTAGCCGCCATATCCCCAAAGATGTATTTGGCGGTTAATTTGCCATTGATGAGGCTGAGAATTTTGGCGCTTCACAATAAGTGGGATTTTTTGAAAGAGTGGGCTGAAAATCCTTGATGAACAGTGAGTGATGTTAAGAACGAGGGCTGTGGTCAAGATACCGAAGCAGATGAGGTAAGTGGAGACTTTGAAAAAACTGTGCCTATAATCGACAGGGATCATGGGTTTGCCACTCGCAGCCACATTACAAATACCAAAAACTATCATATAACAATCTTTTTCGCAGTGTTTTTTCTCAAATTTTTGTGGTTTAAACAGTTTTGTCAAATTTTATTTCTATAGAAATTTTGTCAAATTTTCTATAGAAAATGTTGTAAAAATTTATTTATTTTTATAAAAATACATTTTCTAAGAAAATGAATTTCTATAAAAATTTTTCACAAATTTTATTCCTCTATAGTTTTTGTCAACTTTTTTCCTAAGAATTATTTCAAGAAATGAATTTCTCCACTTTTGCAAATCTTTATTTCTATAGAAATTTTGTTCAAAATTTTATTTCTATAGAAAATTTTGTCAAAATTTTATTTCTATATGAAAATTTTGTCAAAATTTTATTTCTATAGAAAATTTGTAAAATTTCTGAAATCAAAATTTTATTTCTATATGAAAATTTTGTAAAAATTTTATTTCTATAGAAAATTTTGTAAAATTTATTTCTCTAGAAAATTTTGTCAAATTTTATGTTCTATGAAAATTTGTCAAAATTTTAATTTCTTAAAAATTTTGTCAAAATTTTACTTTCTAATAGAAAAATTTTTGTCAAAATTTATTTCTATAGAAAATTTTGTCAAAATTTTATTTCTATAGAAATTTTGTGAAAAGATTTTATTTCTTCTAGAAACATTTGTCAAAAATTTTGCCAAAATGCTCTTTTAAAAATTTTTTTTCGAATTTTTTTTCTATAGAATTTTTTTTTCATAAATTTTTATTTCTATTGTTACAAAAATTTTGTCAAAAATGTTTATTTCTATAGGAAATTTTGTCAAAATTTTATTTCTATACGAAATTTTATCAAAAATTTTACTTTTCTATAAAAAATTTTGGCCATAAATTTTTTATTTCTATAAAAATTTATGGTCATAAATTCTTTAGCTTTTCTATAGAAAAATTCTTGATCAAAATTTTTATTTCTATATGAAAATTTTCTCAAAATTTCGAGTTTCTTTATAGAATGTTTCTCCACAATTATTACTTTCTATAAAATTTGTTTTTTAAATTTTATATTTTATTTATTTCTACTTAATTCACCTTTTTATATCTATAAGAATTTTGTCATAAATTTCTTGTTTCTATAGAAATTCTTTCTCAAATTTTTAGTTTCTATGAAAATTTTGAACAAAAATTTTTTCTATAGAAAATTTTGTCAGACATTTTTTTCTATAGAAAATTTTTTGTTAAAATTTTATTTCTGTAGAAATTTTTCTTCAAATTTTTGATTTCTATAGAAAGATTTTTCCAAACTTGTTGGTGAGGAATATTGGTGCAATAATCTACCAAGAACATCAAGAATTTTTACCGAATTTAACGGCAAACAATAACAAAATCTAACGCAATTTTTTGCGTTAGAATTTGCTTTCTACCAACTGACTTTAAAGTCGATGCTTCTTTTTGATTTTATTTGACAAATCGGAATCAAATCGCATATAATAAACTATCTGTTATGGTTGTCAAAAAGTCACTATTTCAGAAACTTTTGAAAAAATGGAAAGCCCCTCCACTCGATTTTTTGAATTCCCATTAAGGGCAAATTTATACAAGTCACAACTTTTATACGTCATCCAAGATTTTGGAACTTTTCTTTATCGGATTTGGTATGTGAATTCCGAGAGTGCAAAGAGGCAGCTTCTTTAAAATAAGGACATTTTATTAGGGAAGCTATACCTACTTAAATGTTGGGCTCTATACAAATATTAATTGGACAAAAGATATACATCTTTTATCATATCAAGCAAAAATAAACCAAGAAGACCCTTTATAAAATAAACTATATTTATACTATATATCTGAAATGTTAATGTAAAAAATAGGTTGATAATATACTGGTTCAAACTATTTTTGAGCTCTCCATGTTTTGAAATTTTCTATACAACTGATTTCAGATTTGATATATTAAAATGGGCGACTTTGGACATAGTGGGTATTCTTAATTATATGAAACTTAAATAATTTGGCCACTGGGTTGTATAATTGATTTGAATAGAGTTAATATAACTTATACTACCGACTGTACTCTCACAAAATCCTTTATAAAACGAACTATATTTTATTCAATATTAAAGGGCTACGGTCAAAAGGTCTGAGAAAAATTTTTTATGAAATTTTACAAATACTTATAGCATACATAATATATTTCTTAATTTACACTTAGTTTAAAATAAGTTTGTTTTCTTTTTTGAAATCTAAAGTTTGCAGAAGCGTTGCTACACTATTAGACCGTGAGTAATGTTGATGTTAATTGAGTTCATTTGTATTATTTTTTTTTCTTGTTACATATATTTTAGGAAAACAATAAATAAATACAATAGTAAATTTTATTAATAACATTTTGTTTTGTTGGACGCA
>PGFW01072677.1:8328-20349 GCA_003123925.1 Haematobia irritans | reverse complement strand
TCAGGTTTTGTGAGGGCTAAATTTTTCACGGGCCATGTTTATAGCGCCTTGTTGTAATTATCCCAAAATATATAGAATCAAAACACTCTCTCCCCACTCATTAATTGTTCATTTTAACTAGCCACCATATCGTATGAGTAATTTTTAATATGTAATTCTTATATATCATACGCACATTAGCCATATTTTATGTTGGATTCCAGACAGAACTTTTAAACCGATTTCGACCAAATACAAAACGGTTTTTTAGCAGTGGATATCTCCTCTCAGAATGCTGCTCAGCATTCAGTGATGCCAACTCCCGAAGGGCAAAAAGCACCAAAAATATATTATAAATTCTAACATACAATTCTATATTAGGCAATATAGCTTTTGACAGTTAAATCAGGAGTTTGTTTGAATAGATGTCGTAAATAAAACTCAAGACTGTTAAAATTGAAAAAAAAAACACCACAAGCACTAAATGAAAAAGTCAGAAAGCACCAAGTTGGTGTTTTTTTTTTTTGAAAAGGCACTAAAAAGTCTATTTGGTGTTTTTTTGAAAATCTAAAAGCTCTAAAGCACCAACTTGGCATCACTGCTCACATTCCTGACCTTCTCTAATTGAAGCTCAGAAATCACTAAGCTTCTCTAAGTGATTCACCCACAATGTGAGAAGTTCAACACTGGACAGAATAGCTTAACCCGAATTATGCTGTAATTATTTTTATCGAATTTTGAAATGTAATGATATGTTTATCAACGATCAACCCGAGAAGATTTAGTGACGGTCTAATGTGTGTGACCATTTGGTCACGCTAGTACAGCCCTGGCTAAGCGCTGCCACTATACTTAAGCTGCACTCCAAAATTTCCCAGCGCAAAAGTCCAACAGATTGAGATCCGGAGATTTTGGTGCAGTAGAAATGAAGCGTAGAACCACCTCTTTAAGATGTTCTTGGTGCTGAGACAAACATGAGGCCATGCTTGTCTGTCCAGGTTTCCAATACTGTCTTTAGGACATTTTCTTAATAATATTCGCCATTTATCGACCGTGGAGTCGGGTCGATTAACACGAACGGATAGCCCGCACACGCATTACCATCGGAAGCGCTTGAGTTCTGAAGGTCAATAGAAGGTGTAATTTCTCAGCTAACTTCTTTGGCATGAAAACCCGATAATTTTTTTTTCGCAAACTCCTCAATTAGGAAAGGCTTCTTATCGAAGAAAACAAAATTCGGTAGCTGACCACTTTTGTGCAAGCGAAGCAACTCTTTGTTTTTTTCCAGCACACGCAATTCCATCGGAAGCGCTTGAGTTCTGAAGGTCAATCGAAGGTGTAATTTCTCAGCTAACCTCTTTGGCATGAAAATCCGATAATTTTTTTTTTCGCAAACTCCTCAATTTGGAAACGCTTCTTATCGAAGAAAACAAAATTCGGTAGCTGGGCACTTTCGTGCAAGCGAAGCAACTTTTTGTTTTTTCCAGTTCAACTTTTTTTCGAATCGGTGAGCTCTTGAATTTTGTGGGACTTCAATGGTCTTATTCTAAGCACAATTTTCAATATATGTTCCCTTCACGAGCAAGTTTTCTGCCACTGCGGCATGGAAGCGATCAAATCTGGCTTATATTTTTCGGATAATTTTTCGTGAGTGTGATCTTTAAAAGTTTTTCGTGCATGAGTACGTATTTTATTTTCGTGAGTGTGCGTGTGCGCTAGTCCTACCAAAAATATCGTGGGTGAGTAAAATGTTTCCGTCATGAGTGAGCGTGAGTAAATTATTACTCATATGCCCACCTCTAGAAAAAATCATGAACGGCGTGCTCATTTCAAAACGATCCGTTCATGAAAGTGAATCAACACACATGTGAAGTCAAACTGAGAACAGACGGGGTCAAGTGACAATGATGAAATGACAACATGTGTTGTCAAAACAACATCCAAGGTACATGAACTGAATACGTAATGGTAACAAATTTATAAAACAAAAATCCACTACTGTGACTCTAACCTGTGTATAAGAGACAGATTATCCTCCATACGAGTTAATAGTCGTCTTAGCACTTTGTACCACCTAACGAATATTTTAAGATTTTTCATGGCCAAAGAAAAACGAAAGCCGTTCATGAAATCGTGAACGCCCGTGGACGAAACTTGGAACATTCGGTTTTGATTTTTCGTGAACGTTTCTGTTTCATTTTGTTACCGTCTGTTCACGATTTTGAAATGTACTTTTTTCTATTAGTGTAGTAAATCTAAATATTTACCACACCATGTGGCGTATGACGATTAATAAATCCCTGTTAATCATAGAACCCCTGGGCTAAATTAATTTTAAATAAAAGCGAAAAGTATATTATTTTAAGCTGCTTTTGTTAATGTCTAATAATTTCTATATACATTAATATCATCTTTTACTTACATTCAAATACCATTTAATATTATTCGATTCTGAACCAGGTGTTCGGCATACACATTTATGAGGATTCACAGCTTGTCTATAGGGTTATTTGACGATCCAAGAAAACATCGAATGCCAATCACAATAGGATTGTCAGAAAACTTTTCCACGGTAATATAATATTTTGACGTAATGTTTTTGGTGTAAAACAGTTGCAAAAATAATTTCCACTATTCCGATGGTAAAGCCTGACGCAATAGAATCGAATTATTCTTAAGATTCTCATAACGAGAATTCAAAGAAAATTGACCTTGGATAATGGCAGTTGTATCCTTGTACCACATGATGACATTATTTTGCTATTGAATTACAAACAAACAAAAAAAAAACAGGGAAACGAGCGTTAAATTGATATGCATTAAAATTAAATTGGTTTAAGCTAGGCAGTAATTGGATTTTTTGTGCAAGTGCGCGTAAGATAATTAACTTACCATGAAAATTTTTTTACATCACAATTTAGCATCTAATCCATAAATCGGGAGAAGATGATATTTTACTTCAATTTTCTATAAAACAATATGGAGGTTCTAACACTGTCCCCTAATGGGTCTGTTAAGGGTTCTGGTCCGCCCACTACTTGTCTCAAAAATCATCATAGTAATCCTCCGAAATAAAGACTTCGATCACCATCTGCAAGGGCTAATCACCAACATTGGAGTGCCTTACAAGCAGAGCGATGTTAAGAAGTTATTTACTGAAACTTTTGCCAACATTGGCACAACAACAACAAAAACAACAAACGATAACAGAAGAAGAAAAATGAAAACACCAATATTGTGTTCTTATAGAGAATGAAATGAATGAGATGTCTCTATATTCAATTGTATGTTGAAATGTATGTTTCGTTAGATTTAAAATACACGTGAGTGTATGTGAATGTGTGTGCGTTCGGATGTTTGTTTATTACCGTTATACTCTATTCATTCAACTCAAATAGGCGAGAACATATGCAGTGAGGTTATGGCAAATATAGATGCAATCAAAGACAATAACTTGAGGAAGAATTAGGGAATGCCGCTTGCGTCATACCAAATGCTTGCATTTACCATGTTAGTTCCGATACATGTTTGTAATTTTTTATTTTATTTTTCGTTTTTATTTTTTAAATGAAAAACTTAAATTTTCTTAATGAAACCAATTTAAATTTTAGGCTACACAAAAAAATTACATTTTCCCCTTTATGAAATCTAATTCGGCTGCACTTAAAATTTATTTTATTTTGCATTTAATAGTATGTCACCCTATACTTGGGTATACGCGTTTTGGTTTCGAGTATGAAACTAACACGGTAAATGGTTTGATCTCCTCAGTAGCCAATTTCCTATCTTTCCTAAGAGGTTTATCTGTCTTTGATCGGCATGAATCATGGCAAGTACTTGCTGGCTGATTATTTGTGTGTGGCTGTGTATATGGGCTTGTAAAAAATATGCGTGGGTTTTAAACTACTCTCATTCTCTCCCTATCTCATGTGGATCATTGTCAAGATAACAAATTCAAATTCAAGGTTCGCCGCCGTTAAATGCCGGCAAAATAAGCAACATAGAGTAGTGAGTGCGGTTGATGTGTGTGGTATGAAGGTTAGATTGCAGCTGCTAAAAAATGGTTGAGGTGGCTTTGCTAGTTCGATGGACGATTGGCTGGTTGGTTGGTTGTTTAGTCGATTTGTGGGCTTTATTCTTTTGTTTTCTTTTTTTTAATATTTTGCCAAATTCAATAATGAAATTACTAAAGCTATTTGTGCGCTCCGTTATGAATATTTGTACCAAAATAAAAATTATAAATCTATTAAATTTATTTATCTAACTAGATTTGTATTGCCGTATATGGCTTTGGGAATTATGCGTTTGTTATCTCTATTTCAAGCCATATCAGGGCATAGATATTCAAATAGAACTAACATTAGAGTTAAATCTTATATATGGGAATATATTTAAATTGGTTCAAATATAAGACCACCAAATACTTAATAATTCATTCAAAAAAGATTTCTTGAGTATTTATAATACGGGCGGCCTATTTATTAATAATTGGATTGCCACCCATTGCGTATACATTCGCAAATGTCCATCTACACGCTTTTAAGACTGTCTAAGGTAATACACCAGTGGGATACAATGAAAACAATTAATAAATAAAAAATAATATATTTGTGAATAGATAAATGTATCCCTTTGATAATTGGTGAAATTGTTAAAATTCTAAACTGCTTTGGAACAATCAATTGTTTAAACTTCTGAACACACAATATTCTGTTAAATTTTAAGGTCCAAGGTGAATATTGCCTTGGCAAACAATAACATAAAACACGAGATGTATGGTATGCCACTCATTTAAAAACATATAAACCACCAGAAAGGAAAAATGTTGGTTAATTTATAAAACGCTTGATATCACAAAAAATAAGTAGAATTATTTATAGAGAACAAAAAAATTATATTAGAACATAATTATTTTTATTTTTCACTTTTGCATAAGGAATTTAGCAAAAAATTAGTATAATTGTTTAAAATTGAGCAGTTTAGTCTCTACGTGCGATGTTCGGTGGGATTTTTTTTGTGAAATAGTTTTTTCCAGTGTGATTAAAAAATCTAAGAAAATAATTTTCAAAGATGCTAAATGACATGCGTTTACTGTATTCCGTGACGTCGTTTAATATTTTTGTACTTAGAGTTCCGCGGATATAATTATTGAAAATACATTGAAACTATTTAGCAATGCGTCATTGCTAATTCTTATCATTGAATTAGCAACGGGAAATTGTTAGAGCAAAAAAGTATGTTTTTGATAATCAGAAAGAGGCTATTAAGACACTCTCTCTCATGAACATCACAACTAATAGAGAGTTTAGTCCCTGGCTTAACATATGATTAATTAATGCGTGTCACAAGTTGTTTCGTGTGAGCCTTACAATATCCCTTAGTATGGTTATGGACTTGGGAAATAAAATTATAATTTGATTATATAAAGTGAAGATACAATTAAAACGCTTAAAATAAAATAGGTAAAAGTTTATGTTTTCTCTCAGCACGCTGTGGTATATAGCCGTGGTGGATTTTCGGCGCTTTGTGCTAAGCTTTATAAGAATATATTCTCTATTATTTATATCGATACATTGGAAATCATTGTTCTATGGCAGAAATATTGCATTTCTTTTTCTTAAGTAGTTACGCTCGACCACTCGAGTGTTGTTAAGAAGATTTGAACTAATAAATACTGAGGTGTACCTTTTAGGTTGCTTCCTGTTAACAGCATCACTAATGAAACACTATTTGTTATGGACCACAGCACAGTATTATGAATTTTATATACGAACACACACTACCATATATCATGGAATATTGATTCTTACACATATAGTCTTGTCGTCGATGCTGAGAGTATAGAATAGCTCTTACTCATTTCGCTTGATTTTTATAACATTTTCATGGTGTGGGACTCCCGACCTTATGTCTAATTGCCTCCTTCTGCCAGCGTAAACATTAAGAACATTACTAGAATCGTAGTATAAGACATTCATCCGCGAACTCTCACACCCTCCGTTTTTATCGCCATCTGAAACATACTATGTAAGTCTCATCTTCGTGCTCGATGAGAAAGAGTGCGTCTGCTATAGGGCTGTGTATAATAGCACAAGAATTAGACGCCGCATGCAAAAACTCTGATTATTTGGTGAATGAGATGGCAAGATCACCGATTGTTCTAGATATTTTCTCCAAAAGATTCATCAGGTAAAGATTCTTCTGATCATTAATTTTGACCAATTCACAGAACTAAATATTTATTAATATCGATTTCTCTTTAACACAAGTCGTCAAGGAAGCCGTTGTTCGAAACGCAATAATCGGTAGTGACACAGACATGATTGTTCTACAAAACTTGCTAAGTACTATTTGAATCTACAAGCTAGAAGAGTCTAGCCTTCTCTGCCCACATTTTTCTTTGGAATTTTCAGATTTTGATTATAGGACCGTCTTATTCTCTCGCATGCTAGATCAGTTCGTCATAGTCTGGATCTTATTCGCACTATAAACCATGTCCTAAGAGTGACATTATTCTTATTACACGCAAAAATAATTTACATTTTCTCTCAAATATATTCACTCTTAGAAAACACCGAAATCTTGTATTTTACGATATGAGAGAGAAAATTAAATTCAAGTTGGTCTTATGTCAGCGATAGACTTACTCGCTAACATAATGTCATCAATATACGCTTTGGTACCCTCGGTGGATCTCTCTCTTTGTGTATAACTTATATTTAGACTCCAATACGATAAATAATCTTCTGATGAACTGTTTCCCTCGTCAGAGACACGATTTCTTTTCAATGATATAAAATTAGTTGCATATTACCACAGGGTGATTATAGATTCGCTTGAGATTTTAAAATTTTTGTTAATTTACAATCCCTTCTTACTCTGACGAAAAAGAGGTTCGGTATTCGGCTTTAATAGAGACTGGCAGTTAAAAACTAATTTAGTACTTTTGCCATAGTCGAATATTTGCGGGAATAGTACCATAATTGTTACCTATTTGTTATCAGTACAATTTATCCACCAACCATACATAGGCAATTTCTCCTTTTTTCTTTAAGTATGTTCTCAACATCGACATGAAAAAGATATATTCGCCTAGTTCACATAAGTTGGATAGTTGATTGCGCACACATGTTCTTTGATAAAGATAATTAGACCTATCTAGTCTGTATTGTGCGTTACTATTCCCCAAAAATTTAGTAAAAAATTGAACTTCCAGTATTGGCGGTGTATAATATGTCAGTGAATACTGTTAACGACTCTACATATATCTGCAATTAGAATTTGTTTAACTGTTATTGAAATATTCACTTTTTGAACCGCAGTTTATGCTGCATTATATTTGGAGGAGGTTTGGTTAATGCGTACGAATGCGATGATTGTATAAGAAAATACACAACACTGGCACGACTTGACGAATTCTATCTTGGACAGATTTTACGAGCGAACGGCTTTAATAATTCGGCTTGACAACATATCGTAGTCTACTTGTAGTATCAAGCTATCGATACTCCTGTTTCGTAGTGGCTAGCGGATTCACTCGAAAACATGATCTTCTTTGAGGATTATGTCACAAATACTTCCTTGGCGTTAGTTTTACGGTCCCTATAGCAAACTGTAATAGTAGTCGACTCTTGAGTTTATCTTTTTTCGTGTGGCGATAAACCTTCATATGAATTGCAAAATCTACAACACTATAATTTCGAGGTATAACCTTACTCTGTGTTTTAGATGAGCTTTACTTACTAAATCGTACAGTCGTAAATTTTATTTGGGTATATTTCTAAATTTTTCTGAACCGATTTTTCGATCAAAATTTGTACACAATGAGAACGTTCACCTCACGGATTATATCCCAAATAGTAGTACGTGAACGTACCTCTGAATCTATGCTACGAATTCCCATGTGATGTATACCAGAATATCTCTTCGACATCAATTTAGATAAATACCTCTAACACAAGATCTTAAGTTAATTGTATGTGATTTAACACGGTTCTATCACTTTTAAATGGTGATATTACCGGCCTTATTGACACTTTGCACACTGTATTGACAAGATGAGTTGAGTTTGTTACATTTGGCATCTCGGGGGAGATAAAACAAATTTTTATTCTTAGTTACAGCCCGTGGACGATTACTTAGGGACCCACAAACCTTGGCCAAACTTAATAGTTATATCGAATCAAATTTTTTGACAGATTTTTTTCCAAAAAAACAGGCGACTACTGGGGTGCGGTTTGAACTGGTCTAAAAGAGAGTTCATTTAAAGGATTACGTCAAAATGTCATTGGCGCTATCGGCTTTCGTTAGAGATGGTAAGGCGTGTAATAGGGGCTGTAAATTTCCTTACCAATACTTCCCGGATGTGGGAGTTGAAAATATGTATGTGATATGTCCAAAGCAAATGTGAGAGAGTGATATGCAAAGTTGTAGTCGAACAGAGCTTGAATATGATCTCTTCATATGAGCCACTGGTGTGACAAAGATATCTCTATGAACGCTAGCGCTTCTTGATAATATCAAACTATCTCTGCGTTGATTTTGAAAACGTGTGCCGCTTTACGTGTGTTTTGACTTAGCCAATCGCTTTATTCAGACTTTTGATTCTTAATAACATTGCTGAGCTCTCGTTTCTCACTCTTCTTCCATGCTCATCTCGGCACCGGTTTTGAAAGCGCCGCTATGGGTTATTTTGTTGACCCTATTTTTGGACACCTGTCTGTGACACAATAGTTGTCTTTGTGTGTCCCACGCATGGTGTCTCTTTAGGTTGCCGGCACTTGTGGACAATTAGGTGCATTTGCTGTATTATTGTAATGCCTTGCACAAAATTGTTCCGGTGAAGCTCGCCAAATTCCGGGCAGCAGAATCGCAGCTATGGGTGTCTTAGGTAAGGGTATTGTCCTGGGGAACCACCTGGGCTTCCTCTCGGACCGTTCTGGTAGGATGTTGACAGCAACAGACAGTTTTTGATTGATGTTCAATCAAACTGTTGGTCTGATTTCAGCCGCTCTAAATTACGCTGAGTATCATCTACGGTTTGTCCAAATTCATTTCGCTGATTCTCGTCGTAGTACAGTTTAAGCACACAACCGTCCAATTTCTGTACTTTAATATTATTCACCGTTTAATTGGCCAAGATTGCAAATCTCGCCAAAACAGACGAGAACAACCGTGTTTCTTTCAGGAAAAGCCCAGCAGACGTTGCCCAAAACCAATTATTTCTTTGCGAAACTTTGACAGTTTTATGTGCTTGAAAATATCGTGCTACCTTCCCCTTTCTTATTGCCGCTATTAAAAACTCCTTGTTTCCGGAAGCTGCTTGAGCGCTTTGACGTAGGCTTACGTCGTTCCATACCGACGCATTCAAACTTCGTTCAGCTATCTCGTGTAAAAGCCTCGGATCTCGCTTTGGCGTCTTTGTTTATCATCGCCGATATTGGAGTCACTACCTTTCTTGTACCCCTAGTCGATTAGTCCGGCTCGTTTTTTGCTCGATGCACGGTGTAGACGATACACCCCAGCTTATTTAGCATCTCCGGACGAGAGAGTTAGGGTTTCCTTGAAACTACCGGGCAACTCTCGTTTTCGATTCCCCCCGACCCAGGACTCCGCTGTCCGACAAAAACGTTCCCCAAAACACTTTAAATATTTGTAACGGTTGATTTGCGCCCAACTTTTAGCCGATTTTGCCAGCTTTGCGTGCGAGAGTAGCTCGTATTTTCGCGATGCGCGAGCCCAAATATTTTTACGCTGCTCTTCTTCTTGGACGCATTTTGACAACCTGTAAGACGTGAATTCCAAAATCAAAATTAGGAGCATTCATTCTACACACAGCACACCTTTTCAAAATGAGGTGTTTTAAATGCAAAATTGAAGAAATACGTCAAGTTTATATTGACCAATTTTGACCGAATCACCCTTTATCTTATTTTGACAAAGTAACGGCGCAAGGGACCTTGAGAAGAGAGAGTGATATCATCTGAACCAAGATTAAAGTGGCAGCCCGATTTGATTCAGCGCTCACTTTTTAGACATTCAGTCCATTGTAAACCATTGTTAAACCATCTAACCAATCTCCAACGATGTCCCAGTTAAGAATTACTTTCTAAATTGATGTTCCCAATTGTATCTTGGAGTGTTTTCTTGATTACTTAAGCTGAATTTTCATGCTTGGAATATGCAGGCATCCATTTTCTAAAAATTAGCTTAGTTTTAAGCTAATAGTGGCAGCCGATTTATATTTCAGGTTCACATTAGAACTATTCAGTCCAATTGTGATAAAACATTAACTTTAATCATTCCTTTAAAATTCTTATAATATCTTTTGCTTTAAATTCCTCATAGAATTTTTCCCAAATAAGTAATGGAAAATATATCCTTCTAACAGTAATTTTCATGTAGCTTCCGTTAGGCTTTAACTGTCAGCTTAACAGAAAAGTTAATATGAAATATCTTTTATCCCGTTAACTAACTGAAAGAACGAAGTAGGACCAAGAAAATATATGGAAAACAACAATACCAAAATGTTAATGTGTTTTCGGGTAGTATGTATTTTGGGACCCACTTGCATTATGAAAATAAACATCAATGCTTCAAATTAAAATTAATCCCATTTCTTTTTGGGTAATTGTGGGGCCTATATTTGCATCTCGTATATGATAATGGTGGCAACTGTACAATCTTTTATTGCTACAAATGACATTGTATCGGCCATCGGCCAGGGCTTAAGACTTTCTTCTATGGACAGAGTTCAAAATGAGGCTAACGTGATTTTCAAGAGATTCGTACTCAGCAACATATATTTAATTTTTTTTGCTTAAAACTTCATATTTTTCCATCAGCTTGGATTCATTTTCATCAGTTGTGGTTAATTTCTTTAAAATCAATAGTGAAAATCATCCATAATTTTTGTTTGGGGTGATTCAATTACATTTTGTTGGGGCTAATTTTCATGGGACTCATATACACTATGAAACGTCGACCCAAATTTGTGGCCCGGTTTCATTTGAGTTTTGAGGCTATTTATCCTGGGGTCCACTTTTATACAGACTTAAAACTAACGTTAAAAACACGTAACGTGGGCAAAAGTTTTTTTATATAAAACCTGTCTCTTAAAAAATGACACCATTTACATCAAGCGTATTAACTAACTCTATATCTATATTTTCTATATCGTCTAGAGTCGTCGTTCTACCGAAGCCGAATTGGAAGTTGACAATAATACCATCAATCTGAACAATATCGATGAACATCATAGTGGCATTTATCAATGTTTAGACGATGATGGTTCTCCAAAACCCAGACATGGAATGTTCGAATTGATTGTTTATTATGCCCCCAAGGTGACAACACATCGTCATCATGTCAATACGGAAATTGGCGGAAATGCTCAATTGTATTGTGATTATCGCGGTGAACCCATTGCTACAACGCGTTGGATGAGAAATAATAATATAATAAGTTATTCGGAAAAACATATGATGTCGCTGTCAACGGATAAACTATTTAATCGTAGCACGCTAACTGTTAACGATGTGACAACGGATGATTTGGGTGAATACAAATGTTTAGCAGAGGTAAATGGTGAAAAAAATTTAAATCTATATGAAAGTAAAAATAGACATTCAATATTTTTAAATTTAAATTTAGAGTTACTGGACACAGCATGAAAACGCCGTCGCGGTTGCCACAGTTAGTAGAATTCTACCAAAAGGTAGATTGGTAGAATTCTCGATGCTTTGGTAGATTTTGCAAATATTTCTCTCTACTATTTTTTTCTGTAGAAATAAAATTTTAACAAAATAGAAATAAATTTTTTAAAAAATAGAAATAAAATATTGACAAACCGTTTTATTTCTTAAAAATTTTGCAAAATTATTCTATAGAAAATTGTCAAATTTTATTTCATAGAAAATTTTGTCAAATTTTATTTCTATAGAAATTTTTCAAAATTTTATTTCTATAGAAAATTTTGTCAAAATTTTTCTTCTTAGAAATTTTGTCAAAAATTTTATTTCTATAGAAAATTTTACAAAATTG
>PGFW01072657.1:0-11017 GCA_003123925.1 Haematobia irritans | reverse complement strand
TATTTTTTTTGTGGGCAAAATTATAAGGAAGTTTTGGATGAACATCTCTTGGTATAAAAACGTCTCAAAACTGTAAAGGAACTCGCGAGCCACGAATCTGGATGGGGGGGTATCATGAACTAACACCTTGTCATTTCGAGTTGCCAACTACAACATCAAATATTGCTCTACATCAGACACCATAGAAGAGGTATATATAAAAACTGGTCGTCGTGAAATTCTGAGTCGATGCTAAGCGATGTCCGAGTTAAATGTCGTGTAAGGATTCGTTGAAATACGGCTAACTATTCCGAACGAAACAAGCTATCGACTTGAAAACTTGGCAGCAAGTAAATTGGTTATTGATGTAGGTCGGATGGTATTAGCAAATGGGCCCATATCGGTCCACTTTTACGGTATAACGCCAAATTTAGGCTGCGTAGCCTCAACGGAGCAAATTCCAGTTCCGATCCTGGCTGAAATTGTGTAGAATGGTGTTGTATAGAGACTGGTCGTTAACCAGCCATGCAAAATTGTCCTCATCGGTCCAATAATATGATTAGCCGCCCATATAAAACCGGAATCACAGAGTTTACCGTTGCGGAGCCTCTTGAAGACCAAATTGATCAATCGGATTGAAATTTAGTACCAGCGGTGTTGGTTGGGTTTTGGTCCTCTTCTCCCCATGCAAAATGTGGTGCCACATCGGCCCTAGGTTAATTATATATAGCACCATTATAAACCGCATGCCACAGAATTTGCGTTGCAGTAGCCTCAGAATGAGAAACAATTTCAATCCCGATCTGGCTGAAAAGTTGTATGACCAATTAGAGACCATATGGTATCTAATGACCATTGCACGAAAATTGGTCCACTGTCGGTCGCATAATTATATATAGCCCCCATATAAACGAATCACCGAGATTGACCTCCGGAGCTCATTGGAGAAGACTAAAATTCATCCTGATTCAGGTTGAAATTTGGGAAGCGTGCAACATATGAATGATATGGCCATTCGAACACGCCATGCAAAATTTGGTCGAAGATCGGTCCAATAAAATCTATATATACTCCATATAAAACCAAATCCTCCAATTTGACAATTCCGGAGCCGCTCTGGAAGAGCAAAATCCACTTATCGATCGGGTTGAAATTTGGTACGTGGGGGTAATATATTGATATTTAACCAACCATGGGCCCAAAAGTGGTCCATATATCAGTCCATATCATATATAGCACGCACAGAAAAACCATAGTTTGGATCGAGATCCGAGCGAGCAAGCGCTCTCCGCGCAAATAACACTTCGCTGCAGAGCATTTAATGTGGGACTAGGGGCCACTGTGTGCATTTGTAAAAGGACTAGTGTTCGATATCGGAATGGGACGCTATAGTAGTTTAACTTCATGCCCACTGCATTGGTAGTGATCCCGACTTTGTTCATGAGTGGTGTCCTAGAGGATGAAGACGCTGGCGCGTACATGTACGGCTTTGTAGTCGGCTGATAGTCTTATGGATGGACCGTGGCTCTTTGATCTGTTCATGTATATATTTGATTCCGTTGGCTGCTTATCTAAGAGCATGTAATTACCTTGCGAAACAATCGTATTTTGTCTCTTTGTAAAAATAGTTTTCGAGCGGAGAAAAATGTAGCGTGGTCAATAACCATTTTTAATGGTTCTGAAATACGCGCAAAACATGTTCTATCATTTAAATGATAGAATTTGAGACCATTAAATGTCTTGAAAACTCATGTAATCTGACCATTCAATGTTTGTTTTACCTTTTTTACAGGGAAAAAGTATTTTTATAGGTTGAGTATAGCATGTTAGAACCATTCTACATGGCCATCAAAGACCCATTTACATTTTTTCTTGACCATCTTAAATTTTTTAACTTTTTTGCAGCGAAAAGAATTTTATAAAACACTTGAGCAGGTATCACAATCGATTTCATTTTGCGGCCTCACGTCGTGTATTGATTGTTTCTTGGAATGGAAAATTCTTTTTAATCATTAATTAACATTTTAGATGAGGACAAGTTATATTTTCTTAGAATCCATGTGTTTCACTGATCTCAACATGGTTTGCAGGTTAAAAGTGTTACAATGGTCTCCGCAAAAAATAGCTCCTATCATATTATTTGCTCTTCCGAATATGATGTGACAATCATTTTTATTCTCTGGCGTAGTAGCCCCCATTCATAAACCGATCCCTGAAATTTGCTCTTGGAGGAGCAAATTTCATTCCGGTCAGTTGAAATTTGGAATTGTGCTAGTATATGGCCGTTAACAACCAGCATGCTAGCTAGTCATAATCGGTCTATAGCTATATATATGCCCTCAGATATAATCGATCCCCATAACACAAAATTGTCCATATCAAGTTCATTAATTGTATATAGCCCACATATAAGCGATCCCCATATTTCAATTCTGGCTCTCTACATACCGTGCAAAAGTCCTTATCAGAGAATGAAGCCGCCGAGTCGCGCCGCTGATTTCAGTCGGTCGCCGACCATTTTGCCAGTCGACGCCGCCGCCGAATGTCGACCTTCCATCATCGACTCAAATTTAAGCCGCCAATTTATATCAAAAATATCGATTTAAGATCAGAAAAAATGTAATTAGCAATGTCCGTATTTTTTGTGCCTAAAATTTGAACCTTCCCCATTCAGAAAAAATATCACCAAAATATTTCCAATTAAAAGTTAATTGATTTGAAATTTTTTTTAATAATAATTGAATTGGTACAATTAACTTTTTAATCAAGATAGAAAACATTAATTAATTAAGTCAATGATTGAAAATTTTAGAATTTGTAATCTAAACAAAGTTTAAATTGATACATTACGTTTTAATCCAATTTCGAAAGACTAAGTGGTGTAAATATAACCATAGCGATAGGGCGTAGGCCGAAACATTTTGCCGCAAACGGCATAGTACACATAAGCTTGACGGCGATAATTTCCGCTTTTTCACGTTTCCTAGTCGTTTTTGTTGTCAAATACAGCATGCTTTGACAATATTAAATCAATGTATTTATGAATAAAACATATCAATGGTTGTTATTTGTTGAGTTATTTCAAGAAAAAAATATCACAACGTGTTCCAGGCAACAGCAAATTCCTAGTGTGAGTTAAAAAATTGATAGGGGAAGCGATGGCACACTATTACCAGTTTTTCGCCAGGAGTTAGAATAAGTTTTAATTTAACGACACGCCGCTAGCCGTGCGCGGTATTCGTCCGCGGATTTTTTGGGCTTCCCATAGAAATACACGAAAATACTGTGTTCGCCATAACCGCCTATCGTATGGTTATATTACACACTAAAGTCATTAAAAAAACGATGACATTTTTTTAAATTTTTAATTAATTTTTTTTAAACAATCAATTCGTGTAATCCAAATTAAAAATTACTAAGTCCTAAGCCAAGTTTAGAATGTAATTGAAAATAGTTTACACCTTTTATATTAATAAATTAATTGAAAGGTTGCAATCAACATCAATTAAATTTTTCTAATTGAATCAATTAAAAGAATTAATATTGATTATCTTGGTAATGAAATCATTCATTTTGTTAATCCAGATTTTTTCTATGCCCAATTTAAAAACTGTGATTGATACTATCATTTTCGGTCGACTTGAAGACATCTTCAATTAAAAAATTATTTGATGAATTTTAATTTCGTGATGAATCTATCGATTTCAAGCTGCTATAATAGTTCTGCAAATGTTAGCTAAAAATTTATAACTGAATGTAAATTTGATTGTAAGATTGGTTGTATCAACTAATCTCATTACCATTCGAATAACTTCAAATTGATTTTAAAATGAATAATTGTCCGCCGCCGAATTGACAAATTTATATCAGCTTAGCCGTCAAGCCGCCGGAGACAAAAATTTAGTGTCAGCCGCCGCCGACAAAAATGGGTCGGCTTCATTCTCTAGTCCATATCGATTCGTAATTATTTGTAGACTTACCTATACATACCTTTTTTGTCTAATATATACCACGTATAGCTACAACCTAGACCTCTGCTTTGCTGTCCGTTTCGTTTTGCTGTTGATTCGGAAAGTGCGTCGCTGCTGAAATTAGTACTAGTTTTCACTTTGCGATCGTTACGATTTTCGAAGATTGCGTTTGTATCTATCTCCGAATCTTTGCCACAGAAACTCATATTCACCGTTTCGTCGTCGTGTTTTTTGGGAACGTTATCTGCTCAAAATTAGAAAATACGATATAAGAAGTTTTACAGATACCACAACCCAATAATTCGATTTGTGGAGACCCAGTCTGCTTTCGTATGGAAAGTTTCTACGCAATCGATGGTGGAGGGTACATAAGATTCGGCCTGGCCGAACTTACGGCCCTATATACTTGTTTTTTAATTAAAAATTGAACAATTTTCAATCTTTGACATAATAGGCTTAATTTTTTTATTTTTATATGTGTAAGCTATTATTTTTATCTGTGTGTTCTCTCTTCAATCAATATGTGCTAATTGGAAATATATTGGTAATATTTTTTTCTGTTCACTTTATATGCAAATCCTTTTTATAGCTCTATACCTTAATGTCATAGGGGATGGGGATGTTTTCCAACAATATTGAATAAATGACCATCATTGTATATCAATACACTATTATAGAGTTTCAGCATCCATAGAAAATCTAATAAATCCATGTGGTACCAGTAGCATACAGTAATACCAGAGATATATAGATTCCAGTCTTTTAATTCTTTAATACGCCAACATTGCATCAATAATGAATAAAATAATTATATTTTGTCGATTGCTAGATTGTTGGCATGCCATAAATGTTGTATGGCCTGGAACTGAACAACGCATCCCCATTGACATCGAGATATAATTCAATTTACTTGATATTGATGCCTCATGGAGCATCATAGTGAACATATCGAATAATCAGAAAAATGTGTATGGTGAAGAGAGTACAAGAAAAAAAAAAAACTACAAAATTCAATTAAAATGTTCCACAGATTTTAGAGCGTTCTTCTGCGGTTGATATAAACAAAAAAAAAGATAATGGTTGTTATTCAGAGAAAAAATTAGCTTTAGTTTTTGTTCTTCCCTTCATCCTTATGAATGAAATTGAAAAGAAGAGAAGAGAGAAAAATTAATTGCATTTAGCAAACTATAATGAAAACATATATAAAAAAAATTATATTAATTTTATAACAATGCATGTCCCAGCGGCCATGCATGTGACCAGTGAGTTGTTGATGTCATAGGAGCTATGAAGGAATAATATCATAAGCAAAGTGCGTTGCAAAAAAAGAATATTTAATAGAAAACTATTTAATAAAAATACAGTGGCAACTTGCACACTAGGAATAAATTAATGTTTGTTTCCTAGTACGATGATGTATGACAAACTTAAATTTAGAAGTGAAATGCGTCTTAAAATTATCCTTTAGCAATTTTCCGATCCTTTGGCTCGAAATCAATACCAAAATCACATTTTTCAGAGTGATTCACTTCAACCATTTACTGGTTAAAAGTTCTGATTTCCCGATCTTGAATATTTCATCCCTTACTTCAAGTGGCTTATATGTAGTGCAACAAAGTAAGGGGCGATATTTTTTCATTTTTTTTAAATTTTATTCTTCAAAAATAAAAAATTTCAGTATTTACATCAATTTTAAGAATCAGTGCAAAGTTGTTCGAATTGCCCGAATTTTGATTTTCAAAGGGCAGACAAGCTATGTTATCATACGCTGCACAAAAGTATTTCTGCGGTAGTTTGACCCATTTTGGGCTAGAGGTGTGCACTTGAATAATATTTTACTCACTTTTTTTACTCACACTCACGACGGAAAAATCTTATTCACGCACACTCACGAAAAGAATATTTGTATTCACGCTCACTCATGCATTGAAATGTCGTACTCACCGAATAATTTTTAATGAGTATTTCCAGGGACGTCGTTGTCTGAAAATATGAAGGCAATGGATTAAAATCGAGGAGCGATTATTAAACTGCTTTAACATCCCAAGGTGTCACTAAAATTTGTAAATGAATTTAACTGTTAAGGTTTTATTATGTTCCGTGGCCGGATTATTTTCGTGAGCGTATTTTCCTAAATTCGTTACTCACACATCGACATTTGTTTGTTATCACCGGGTCACGCACATCACCACGCCCAATTGCCAATCACGTGAGTCACGAACCATTTCGTGCGAGTCACGCAATTTCGTGTTACGTGCACACCCTATTCTGGCGAAAGAACGTCATTGATATTTTTTTATTGCAAAAATCCAACGGATTGAGATCACGTTTGCCCCAGTTGGTAGAGTTTTACCAAAAATGGTAGATTTATTACTGCTTGGTAGAATTCTTTATGTTTTGGTAGATTTTGCAAAATATTGCTCCCCCTAATAGGAAGTACCTCACAAATTTCCCTCAAATTTTATTTTTTCCTATACAAATAAAGTTTTGACAAAATTTCCTATAGAAATTAAATTTCGACAAGAATTTTAATAGAAATCAAATATTAGACAAAATTTCTAATAGAAATAATATCTTTGACGAAAATTGTCTATAGAAAATAAAATATTAGCAAACTTTTCTATAAAAAAAATTTTGACCAAAATTTTCTAATAGAAATAAAATTATTGACAAAAATTTCTATAGGAATAACATTTTGACAAAATTTTCTATAGAACTAGAAAAATTCTTGAACAAAATCTGTTCTATAAAAAATAAAATTTTGACAAAATGTCTATTGAGAAATAAAAATTTTGACAAAATTTTCATAGAACTAGAATTTTGACAAATTTTCTATAGAACTAGAATTTTGACAAAAATTTTCTATAGAAATGAAAATTTTTTTGAACAAATGTCTAATAGAAATAAAATTTGACGAAAATTTTTCTATAAGAAATAAAATTTTGACAAATTTTCTATAGAAATAAAATTTTGACAATTTTCTATCAAACAACTTTTGAGAAAATTTTCTATAGAAATAAATTTTGACAAAATTTCTATAGAATAAAATTTTGACCAAAATTTTCTATAGAAATTAAATTTTAACATAAATTTCTATAGAACTAAAATTTTGAGAAAATTTTCTATAGAATCAAAATTTGAGAAAATTTTCTATAGAAATAGAAATTTTGCCAAAATTTTCTTACTAAAAATAAAATTTTGAATAATTTTTATGAAAATTAAAATTTTGACAAAGTTATGTATAGAACAGTAAATCTTTGACCAAATTTTCTGATAAAAACAAATTTTTGCGAAAATTTTCTAGAGAGAATAAATTTTGATTCAAAAAATTTTCTATAGAAATACAAATTTTGGAGCCAAATTTTCTATAAGAAATATAAAAATTTTGCAGCAAAATTTTCTGTAGAATACATTTTAACAAAATTTTCTATGGAAATAATAATTTTTGACAAAAATTTTAAATACAAGTAATAATATTGATAAAACATTTTCTACAGAAATAAAATTTTGACAAAATTTCTATTCGAAATAAAGTTGTTTAGACAAAAATTTCTATAAAATAAATGTTGATAAAATTTTCTGTAGAAATAAATTTGATAAAATTTTCCTATAGAAATAAATTTTGTACAAATTTTCTATAATAAACAAAATTTTGACTAAAACTTTTCTATAGAAATAAATTTTTGACAAAAATTTTTTGTAGAGCATAAAATTTTGCTAATTTTAAAGAAAAAAATTGCAAAATTTTAAATAGAAATTAAAATTTTTGAGAAAATTTTCTATAGAATACAAAATTTAAGAAAATTTTCTAAGAAACAAAATTTTGATAAATTTTTTATGAAATAAAATTTGGACAAATTTTCTATAGAAATAAAATTTTGACAAAATTTTCTATAGAAATATAAATTTTGACAATTTCTATAGAAATAAAATTTGTGACTAAATTTTAAATAAAAAAAAAGTTACAAAATTCTTAAATAGAAATAAAATTTTCTAACAGAAATAAATGTTGGACAAAATTTTCTAAGAATGAAATGTTGACAAAATTTCTATAGAAATAAAATTTTGACAAAATTTTCTATAGAAATAAAATTTTGACAAAATTTCTATGAGAAATAAAATTTTGACAAAATTTTCTACTAGAAAATAATTTTTGACAAAATTTTCTAATAGAAATAATTTTTTACTTTTTTTTATTTTCGATTCGACCTTTTTAATTATTTCAAACATCTGATTGTTTATTTTTGGGCTTTAAGGTCAGGTATTTTAATGCGAAATAAAAGATTAATTTACTTCCATTTTTGCATCCACAAGTTTCGCTGTGCCCGACAAAATTTTCTATAAGAAATAAATATTTTGACAAATTTTTCTATAGAATAAAATTTTGCATCAAAAATTTCTATAGGAAATAATATTTGTGACAAAAATTGTGTTTTTTTGTTTTTAGGTTTTGTATAAATTTTCTTAAAATATTGGTAGATTAATTTTGGCTCGAGTGGGCAACCGTGATTGATATACCGGTGTTTTGGTGCCAATTGTGCGGGATAACTGAGCGAGAAGCATTCGTTTTTATTACCGTACTTTGGTGTATGCGCGTGCTTAGTGCGATATCGTTGACTACTTTTTGGAATTTCCATTGGGCAGCCACCCGTGGTGGCAATGGTTACAATGCCCCGCCTTGCATCACACAAGGTCGTGGGTTCGATTCCTGCTACGACCGAACACCAACATTCTTTTCAGCGGTGGATTATGCCCACCTCAGTAAAATTGCTGGTGACATTTCTGAGGGTTTTCAAAATCTCTCTAAGTGGTTTCACTGGAAATGTGGAACGCCCGTATCGACTCGCTATGAAAAAGGAGGTCGCCCTTGTCCAATTGACTTAACATGCGAATCGGCACCAACTAAAGTGATTAAGAGAGAAGTTCCCAAGTGTGTTATCACAATGACTGAATAGTCTAAGTGAGCCTGATACATGGGGCTGCCACATAACCTAACCTAACCTAACCATTGTCTTAGGGTTTTTCCCAGGAACGGGATCCCGAGAATTCCCAGGAAATTACTATTTTTTCACTCCCGCTTTCCCGGGAATGAAGTGCGGGAATTCCCGGGAAATTTTCTTTACAATATTTATGTCCCAGCAAAAAAAACGTCGCGAAAAAGTATATGAAAATGTTCTTTTCTGATCCGGAAGTGGGCGCAAAATTGATGCAGAAGCCGATGAATTTATACATGGGCTTGTGTCTAGGACGCGAAGTTCTCCATTTCAACAGCGGCGTTCCTGAATCTTGCCTTCACTCTCTTTTAAGGTTGATCCCGAATTCAATTGGTTTTGGATGTAAATTAAAAAATTCTGATGATATGTTTGTCAAGAAAATATTTTTGTAATTTTTTATAATTTTTAAGAGGATTTCTAACGGCTTGTCGGAAAAAGTTTGACTTCAAATATTTTTTCAAAAATCACAATGTTTTTAAGATTGATTTTCGAACAAAAGATTTAAATTCGGATTTCTTTTTTTTCGAATCAAAATTTAAAATGATTTTGTACCATTTTTATGAATTCTTACTCTGTATTTTTAACCTATTTGAAACAAAAAAATTAAAATTACCCATGATAAAAGTGAAAAAAAACGTAGTTTTATAAAAATTGTATTAAAAGAACTTCCTGGTAGTAAACTAAAGAAATCATTGGGAGTGCATCTTCTGGAAGTGCTTTTAAGTTGTGCCTGGAGAACTTCCAAATTTTTTGTGAGGTAATAGAGGGTTTTTATATACAATGACAGTTGAAATCTAGTTATTTAAACGTGGAGTGTAAATGTGAATAATATGGCCCGTATAGCCTGCTTGTGGAACATACATAGTCGTAGGGTTCTAATCCAGCATCCAACGGCTCACAATTTGTTAAAAAGAAGTGTTGCACTTCTGAATTTAATGATTGTCATATATCGTAAACCCGACAATTTCCCCGATAGACTGGTAGAACTGAGTAAAGCCTTTTAAAAAACAACGGGCATTTTTAACCTTATGTGACCCACGTTGGCATTGCATAATTCAAATGTGTTCATAATTATTGGGCAAGGATGTTTTTATGAACTAAGGAAATTCTAAGCCTGTTTTAAGATAGTTAGCTTTATTTAAAATTTACATCCTTATCACGATTAGGCTTTAACCGGCCATTTTCATGTGATCTCCGTTAGCTTTAAAACTGCCAGTTAACAAAAAAAGTAAATTGCAAATATCTTCTCTCTGATAATTTAACAGAAAAAGTTTCTAAAGCCGTTAGAGTTCTAACTGACATATGGAATATATAAGGCAATGTCGTGACAGAAATGTCCATAGTAACGGTTAAAAGTTCGTTAGTCCAACGTAAGCACTAACGGAGCTTTCAGAAAAAATGGGGGTAAATCTAGTAAATTGGAGTAAAAGGGTGATTGTTAAGAACTTGATAACTTCTAAAAAAAAAAAAAGAAACCATAAAATTTGCAAAATCTCATCGGTTCTTTATTGAAACGAGACTTGGTCCATGACATTTAGCCTTTTGAAGATAATTTCATTTAAAATGTTTGACCGCGCTGCGTCTTAGGTTGGTCAATTCGAAAGTCCAATTTGGGCAACTTTTTCGACATCTTACGGCCGGATACAACACGACACCACACACGCACTACTTCTTCGGCAAAATGTTGTCTCCAGAAGCTGGAATAGTTGCTGCTTATTTTCTGTAGGACTTTAGACTTTGACGTAGCCGCCACAACAAAAATAGTTCTAAAGGCGTCAAATCGCATGATCTTGTGGCAACTTACCTGGTCCATTTCTTGAGATGGAATTGGATTCTCCGAAGTTTTCCTCTCAAAATGGCACATAGAAGTCGCGAGCTGTGTGGCGAATGTACGCCATCTTGTTTGAAACCAACATGTCAAACAAGTTCAGTTCTTCCATTTTTTGGAGCAACAGAAAATTTGTTAGCATCGAACGATAGCCGATCGCCATCTCACCGTACGTTGGCGCTGTCCAACCACATCTATTGAAAAATAACGGTCCAATGATTCCAGCCAGCGTACAAACCACAAGT